>CM046958.1:52175882-52429745 GCA_025698475.1 Gossypium anomalum | reverse complement strand
CATTAGCTCCCGAGGTATTATAAGACGAGACCTAAGTATAGTTAGATTATTTAGAGTATTTAAATGGCATAGATTAATTAGTAGATTGTGTCTCATATATACCTTTACTAAGTAAAAAAGACCACGTTCCAGTTATATCAAATTCAGAGCAACAAAAATTTTAGTTTACCATGGGTAAGACACTATTGCTGACATAATAACCTCTATACGAAATGCTAATATGAATAGAAAAGGAACGATTCAAATAGGATCTACTAACATCACTGAAAACATTGTTAAAATACTTTTACGAGAAGGTTTTATCGATAACGTAAGGAAACATCAGGAACGCAACAAATATTTTTTGGTTTTAACCCACGACATAGAAGGAATAGAAAAGGACCACATAGAACTATTTTAAATTTACGACGGATCAGTCGACAGGTCCACGAATCTATTCTAACTATCAACAAATTCCTAGGATTTTAGGCAGGATGGGGATTGTAATTCTTTCTACTTCTCAGGGGTATAATGATAGACCAGGAGGCTCGACTAGAAGGAACCAGTGGAGAAATTTTGTATTATATATGGTAATCTGTCCAGTATATACGAATTGTATCCGAAACTCTCCATTTGTGCAAAAAAAAAAGGAAAAAGCACGTGTTGTCTAATAGAACTCCTCCTGCCCTACGGTAGTTGATACGTCAAGGAAGTTTTACCTGGAATAAAAGAACAACAAAATGGATTCATGAAGGTTTAATTAGTAAATCACTCCCACTCCAGATTCCTTTAGATAATGAAGATCTGATTTTTAGATTATGTTTCAGGAGAATTTTACCAACGTGGGATAGAGTCAACAAAAGTGAAGTAAGTGCTTATGATTCAACCCAGGGGCGTATAATTTATAGACTTCCACAACAAGGATTGAACGATTAGGTAGTTTTTCAACTTCAAGATTCCTTTCAGGGGGATCCAATTCAAATTTCAAGAAACTTATTTTCTTCCAATAAGCGAATTCGGAAAAATTTAAGGAATAACAACTATGAAAATAAGGGCTTCCGTTCGTAAAATTTGTGAAAAATGTCGACTAATCCGTAGGAGGGGACGAATTATCATAATTTGTTTTAACACTGAGACATAAACAAAGACAAGGATAATCTTTCTATTCTAAAAAGAACTCCTGAAAGAAAAGAAACTAATCTTAAAGAAAGCGATAAACAAATAAAAATAGAAGATCTGTTTTGACATGAAATGGATATATCCATATATCTCTGACTTATCTTTATGAAATGATAAAATATGGCAAAACCTATACCAAAAAGTTAGTTCACGTAGGAATGGGCGCAGTGAGTGCTGGAAAAGTGCACATAGAATACCAAAAGGAGTTATTCATGTTCAAGCAAGTTTCAACAATACCATTGTTACTATTACAGATGTGCAGGGTCAGGTAATCTCTTGGTCCTCCATGGCACTTGTGGATTCAAAGGGTACAAGAGAGGACCCCTTTTGCTGCTCAAACTGCAGCAGGAAATGCTATTCGAGCAGTAGTAGACCAAGGTATGCAACAGAGCAGAAGTTATGATAAAGGGTCCTGGTCTCAGAAGAGATGCAGCATTACAGGCTATTCGTAGAAGTGGTATACTATTAAGTTTCATGCAGGATGTAAACCCCTATGCCACATAATGGCTGTAGAGACCCTAAAAAAAGACGTGTGTAGAAATAAACACTAAAGATATTTCAAGAGAAATAAATGATTCAATGATCTGATCAAATAAAATACTATGGTTCGAGAGAGAAAGTAAAAGTCTCTACTTCGACTCGGACACACGACAGTGGAAGTGTGTTGAATCAAGAACAGATAGTAAGCGCCTTTATTATGGACGCTTTATTCTGTCTCCACTTATGAAAAGCCAAATACCGACACAATAGGCATTGCGATGCGAAGAGCTTTGCTTGGAGAACTAGAAGGAACATGCATTACACGTGCAAAATCTGAGAAAATACACTGCACTGAATATTCTACCATAGTAGGTATTCAAGAATCAGTCCATGAAATTTTAATGAATTTGAAAGAAATTGTATTGAGAGGATTTTTGTATGGAACTCATAACGCCTTTATTTGTGCCAAAGGTCTCGGATATATAACTGCTCAAGACATCATCTTACCACCTTCTGTGGAAATCGTTGATGATAATACACAGCATGTAGCCAGCCCCTATGAGACCAATTGGTTGTGTATTGGATTACAAATCAGAGAGAAATAGAGGATACAGTATAAAACGACAAAGAACTTTCCACGACGGAAGTTATCCTATAGATGCTGTATTCATGCCTGTTTCAGAAATGCGAATCATAGTATTCATTGTTATAGGAATGATAATGAAAAACAGGAGATACTTTTTCTAGAAATATGGACAAATGGAAGTTTAACTCAGAAAGAAGCACTTCATGAAGCCTCTCGCAATTTGATTGATTTATTTATTCCTTTTCTACATGCGGAAGAAGAAAACTTACATTTAGAAAACAATCAACACGATGTTACTTTACCTTTTTTTCCGTTTCATGATAGATTAGTTAAACTAACAAAAAAAAAAAAATAGCATTGAAATATATTTTTATTGACCAATCAAAATTGCCTCCCAGGATCTATAATTGTCTCAAAAAAAGTCAATATACATACATTATTGGACCTTTTGAACAACAATCAGAGAAGACCTTATGAAAATTGAACACTTTCGCATAGAAGATGTAAAACAAATATTGGGCATTCTAGAAAAAAGTAGAAAAAGCATTTCAAATTGATTTATCAAAATTTTTAATCCAATGGATTTTGAACCTTCAAGCACAATCCATAGATTCGGACCAGAATTGAATAAATGTATCTAGGAGAATTCACTTTGCCTTTGAAGTGACTACTCCTAGATGCACACATCATCATAATATTTTTTTAATTGATTCAATTTAAAAAAAGACCTAAAGTTAGGGATTTATCAATCAGTAATGTTGCTCCAATACCCCACCAAAGGCTACTGCAGTACCAATCAAAAAAACAGTTTGTCGCTACTGGACGACAGAAATGGATTTTGGAATTTATTAACATTTCCAAAAACAGTACTATTAATAATCCCATGGTACTGAAACCATTAAAAGAACACCCAATAACTTGTTAGAGTACTGTACAGAAGTATTTGAAATACAGGAAGAAATACCATTCAGGTAATATTTCCAAAGGAGTTGCAAATGGATCATGGGTTCACCAATCATTGAAAGTTCTAGAACCCGCTAAGCCCACATTACAAGCAATAGTACCAAGAATTACTACTGGAAAAATATATAAAAGATCATTTGGGCCATGCAGTTTCCCCATAATAATTATGACCCATACCTTTAGCTAATTTAGCTCTTAATACAGGATCATTCAAGTCAGGTTTTTTTGTTATTAGGATAGGTGAATTTTCTAGATCCATCCCCAAAGAACCGGACATGATAATTTTTCATCATCAGCTCAAGCAAAAGTCAATCAGATCAAATGGATACAAACAGATACCTATAAAATAAATCTATATTCTATATATTTTAAAATAAATCTATATATTATCCCCACATATATAGATGGTTCCATATATAAGAAAAAAAGTTACCCGATTCCATTTTACAGAGTTGCAATTATACATTCAAGAATTTCATTTTTACAGTAAATGCTCAATACCCAAGTAGGCGTACAAAGTTGATCGTGATCAAAGTGCTTTATAGGTCATCTTAGGCCTTGCGATTCACCTTTATCCCAAAATATATCGAGATTTTTACATACAAAGATTTACTTTTACTACTAATATAGTCTAGCCTTTGCTCTTCTTTAGATCCTTGTTTCACTCCGATAGTATAATTAAATCAGGTCGATGCAGAAGAAATGATGCATTTTCATACTATTAAGATAAGAAAGTAAAAAAACTAAAATCTAATTTGGATTATGCCAAATCACTTATTCTACTGGATTTTACAGGCCCTATTTATACACAACATCGTCAGAGTCTGATCATAGAAAGATTCTCTTCAAGCAGACCAGCCTATCCTTTGTATGGGAGCTTACACAGTGGTTGAAACAAAGACACATTTGGTTGTGAATTCAATGCATAGCAGATAAAGGCATATTTCTGCTGGCCCAATCAATAGTTCAAGTCACACACTCCATAATCCATTTTCTCTTGAGAAATTCCTTTAACTATTCATATCATATCAAATAAATAATACAATATTATTTTGTTAGTTGAAATATCCAAATACATATCTTATTTTTTTCAATAATCCATATTTGTAGCAATGAAATACTATTATTCCTCCCCAAAGTAATAAGATAAATTATTAGTTTACAATATAGCTATAGTCTATATTCTCTATAAAGGACCAGAAATGCCTTGCTTACGTATCATTAGGAAATGCATTAACATAAATACAGCAGTAAGAAGAAGGGTAATACAAAAGTGTGTAAACTATAAAAACAGGTCAAAGTGGATTGTCCCACACTAGCACTTCACATAATAACTCTACCAAGGCGATCCTATTACCGGAATAGCTTCCGGAGACGCCTATTACGATTTTGACTGCTTAATAACCAATTTGGTCCCGAGGTAAGGAATAACCTGTTACGCCAAAGATGCAGTCAACACACCCAGAACCACGCCTGTAACCCAAGTTAATTCGCGAGGTTTTTAAAACCACCAGTGAGATAGACACGAAATACGTGCAGGATCATCATTAAGACCATCATACTTGCCGACCATCGATGAACTGATCAGATTAACCAACCAAAGTTAGCTTCAGTCATTATGTATTGAACAGAAGCAAAAGCCTCAGTAACAGTTGGACGATAGTAAAAGTCATAGCAAATCCTGTAGCTACTTGTGCCAAAAAACAAGTAAGCATAATTCCTCCTAGACAATAAAATATATTAACATGAGGAGGAACATATTTACTAGTTATATCATCTGCAATCGCCTGAATTTTGAGGCGCTCTTCAGACCAATCATAGACTTTATTAGATAGAGTAAACCAAGAGGACCCCGAGAGCCATATATAGAATTTCATCTCATGCAGCTCAAACAAAAACACCCAAGTAATAAGCTGAAACGGATATGGAATAGAAAGTTTGAAACTTCTTAATCTTTTCATTCAATTTTATCTGAGAAGACACAAAGAGTGAAAATCAAAGCTCTTTTTTGTAGTTGTAATTATAATGCCAAAAAATCAAGTCAGCGCAGTCATCTTTATATTGATCATTACAGGCCTCTAGATCTTCTATTTACCTACTTATTTCTTTTCTTTGCTTTGATTTGTTCTTTGTATGAAATGTGGCTTTATTCTTGTTTTCTTTCTTTTTTGATAGGAATTCTCTTGTTAAGACCCTATGAATCAATTGAAACTTCAGATTCATACCAGAACCATGATGATTCAATAAAACCTTCAAACTAAGTCCAAAGATTCTTTGAGTAAGAACCATTGGATCATCACTTATTCAATCAATAGAATAGATATAATAAATAAAAATACAAAGAAAAAAAGGTTTGTCCTTTGATCAAAATAAGCATAAACTAAATGAGAGTTTGAAAGAATCAAAATCTTTCGATTTATAAATAATATAACTCTTTCTTTGATTTTTTTTTGAGTCCAGCCGAGAGTTTGAATATTAAGTATGAATCATAGTTCAAATACTTTTGTGATCCATTTCATATATTCCGTGCTCCAGATACTAGAATGACTATCCGACAGGATAAAACTATCTCGATCAAGATGACAGACCCATTTTCTGTACTATCAATAGGATCAATTATAACAAGTCACACACTCATATTCCGGAAATACAGAAACAAATTAATTTCATGGTCGAGACTACCAAAATAGAATGGGGCTAAAAAATCAAAGAACTAAAAGTTTCACTTTTTGTATTGAAAAGCAGAGCTTCGTGATTCTTGTGAATCTAATTCATTGAAATTCCATCAGTAAAACGGAAGAATTATAAATCTCAAAATAATAGATAAGAATATCATAAATAAAGCCATTTTGACACCCATCAAAGGAGTCGTTCCCCATCCAGGGGCTACCTTACCATATTCCGAATTCAATGGTTTCAAAAAATCCCCTACAACAGTTCGTCTTGGACCAGATCTAGAACTACCCTCAACGGTTTGTGTAGCCATAAATCTTATTTTGTATTCAGTGAGATCTGTTGACTTTGTATATCATTCCGCTGTAAATAAACAATCTTATCATAGACCCATTGTGATCTTGAAATTATATAATAATGGAAACAGCAACCTTAGTCGCCATCTCTATATCTGGTTTTACTTATAAGTTTTACTGGGTGCCTTATATACTGCTTTTGGGCAACCCTCTCAACAATTAAGAGATCCATTCGAGGAACACGGGGACTAATTGAAGTAATGAGCCTCCCAATATTGGGAGGCTCATTACTTCAATTGAATAATGAAAAATCATTTCATTTTTTAGTTAGAATTTTAGGCAGTTCTCGAAAAAGATGGCGAAAAAATTATCCTAGAGTAGATACTAAGAGAATATATAAACCAATGCTTCCATAAATTCGATCGTGGTTTACAATTATAAGCTTCCATACCTGTTTATTTGAATCATCTCCCGAATAAAATAAAGAAAGAACAAGAATCAAAGAAAAGGCAGCGATTTAAATCAAGATTTTCCAGCAGCCTATGGCAAATCACAAATAAGTAGAAGCGAAAAAATAACAAAGCAATCTTGCATCAGACTACTTGTCTTCTTGTAGTTGGATCTCAAGTTTTGGAATGCTCCAAATTCCATGAGCATCAAATCTGGATCAATACCAGCAAAAACATCTCTGAACAGGGTTCTAGCACCATGCCAAATGTGTCCGAAGAAGAAAAGCAAGGCAAACAGAAGCATGCCAAAAGTAAACCAACCCCTCGGACTGCTACGAAAAACACCATCAGATTTCAAAGTAGCACGATCTAATTCAAAAATTTCACCCAATTGAGCACATCTAGCATATTTTTCACAGTAGCAGGATCACTATAACTCACTCCATTGGTTCGCCGCCATAGAACTCAACAGTTACACCTACTTGTTTCGACACTATACTTTGATTCTGCCCTTCTAAAAGGACATCCGCTCTAACAATTCCGTCTCCGTCTACCAAAACAACCGGAAATGTTTCAAAAAAAATGAGCATACGACGTACAAAAAGTTCACGCCCGTCTTTATCTCTAAAGATAGGGTGCCTAACCACCAACAGCTATTCCATCCCCGTTGTCCATTAGACCCACTCTGAATAATCCTCCTTTTGCCGGATTATTGCCAATGTAATCATAAAAGCTAATTTTTCAGGAATTTTAGACCAAGCTTCTGATAAACTTTGATTTTCAGCTAACCCAGCACTAACCCTTGATATATTTCTTGCTGGAAGTATCTTGAGTCCATTGATAATGAGTAGGACCAAATAATTCGATGGGGTAGTTGCTGAACCATACCACATAGTTCCAGCAACAACAAAAGCTGCAAAAAAAGACAGCAGCTATACTACTGGAAAGGACAGTTTCAATATTTCCCATACGTAATCCTTTGTATAAACGTTGGGGCGGGCGGACACTAAGATGGAATAAGCCCGCTAATATGCCCAATGTCCCTGCTGCAATATGATGAGAGGCTATTCCTCCCGGAACAAAGGATCAAAACCTTCCACCCCCACATGGATTTACAGGTTGGACCTTGCCAGTTAGTCCATAAGGGTCAAACACCCATATTCCAGGACCATACAATCCTGTTACATGAAATGCATAAAGCCAAAGCAAGCCACTCCTGAGAGAAATAAATGAATTCCAAAATCTCTTGGCAAATCAAAGAAGGTTTTCCTGTGCGCTCATCACAAAAATTTCTAGATCCCAATATACCCAATGCCAGATAGCTGCCAGAAGCACAAGCCAGAAAACACAATATATGCTCAGCCACACCTTGTAACTCAAATGCAGGATTTGTTATAGTCCCCCTGTGATACTCCAACCGCCCCATGAATTGGATTTATTCCTAAACAGAGTCATGAGGGTATAACAAACATACCTTGTCTCACATTGGATCAGAACAGGATCGGAGGATCAAAAAACAGCTAATTCATATAGAGCCATTGAACCAGCCCAACCAGCAACCAGAGCCATGCATTATATGAACAGAAAGCAAGCGACCAGGATCATTCAATGCGACAGTATAGACACGATACCAAGGCAAACCCATGGAAATACCCCTTTATCAACGAAAAATAGACACTATGTAACTTTATTGCATTGGAATACCTCCCTTTTCGGTGGATTCTTTCGGAGAAAGGATTAATATTTATTCTATTCCATTAGTAATTAAAAGGAAGAATTCAGCTCAGAAGAAAAAAAAGAAGCAGATCTATTCTATACCCGATAAGTATCAATACGCAATGGGGTTGATCCTATTTTTTATGAATAGACGCATCCCTATTTATTCATCATTCAAAGGACCTATTGGTAAAATTCTCTTTCATTCATTCTGTCTTTCTTTATTTTATGGCCTTATTCTATCTATATATAAAAATATGAGGCCAATATTATTAAGACCATTATTACGCTTCCAGATCAAAGTGAAATATAGTATTTAATTCTTTTCTTTCCTTTAATGCCTATTGGTGTTCCAAAAGTTCCTTTTCAGAAATCCAGGGAGAGGAAGATGCAGTTTGGGTTGACGTATAGTGCGACTTATCAAATATATTTGGGTCATATGGGATCCCCCCGTTCTCTCTCCTTGATCAGAGATATCCTCTATTTCACTTAAAAAGATTGATTGAATTATCAAAAATTTGTAGCGTGAAGTGTAATGAAGTGCAATTAGAGATCCATTTCATTTTTTTGAGGTATCAGATTAATATTTTCAATTAGAATGATTTATGGTTGGCTTGGTTGGACCGAAAAATGAAGCATCAGGCTCCGTTTAGAAAAAACCCAATTGGTAATACATTTATGATTACCACCTATATCATAATCATAAATCTTTTTATTTACAAATTCAGAAATAGAAATAAGAACGATTTCAAACTATTAATCAATCAGAATAATATGAGAAATACATTGAATATTTGTGGAAAACATGAAAGAAAAAAGAATTAAATTAAAATAAAAAAGAAATGAAATCATAGCAAAAGATGTAGTATTGGGTCATTTGTCCTATATGCATAAATCAAAATCAGGCGGATCTTTACTCTCAGGTAGAGCATAAACCTAAAAAAATTGAATAAAAAATTGATGAAACCCATTCAGGAACAAGAAAATGACATCGTGATTTGGATTGAATCCCAATGAAAAAAAAATAGATCAATGAAAAGTTTGTGCGATAAGTTTAGCTAATTTTTCTATATTATAGATTATAGGAAAACAGGCCAAAACTTATCTTTCTTTAATTTCATTTTGAATTTTATTTTAAAAATGTAAGAAAAAGCCCCTTCGTTAGAAATTAGAAGTTAGAAAAGGCACACTAGAAAAAACGAAGGATGGCTGGAATCTACACATTGATTTTTTTTTCGCAATTTTGTTTGAACATGTATGCATCAAAAGGTGCCTGTACAGCTACTAAGGATACAATTTTATCCTAATCAACCGACTTTATCAGAAAGATTACTTTTTTTAGGCCAAGAGGTTGATGGTGAGATCTCAGAATCAACTTATTGGTCTTATGGTATATCTCAGTATAGAGAATGATGCAAAGATCTGTATTTGTTTATAAACTCTCTGGCGGATGGGTAATGCCCAGGTAGCTATTTATGATACTATGCAATTTGTGCAACCAGATGTGCATACAATATGCATGGGATTGGCTGCTTCAATGGGGTCTTTCTCCTGGCCGGAGGAGAAATTACAAACATCTAGCATTCCCTCACGCTCAGCGCATAATGAGTTTTTTTTTATTTGATGATGGAAAAAAAGAAGACTATACCTTCATGCATATGAAATATGAATTAGTAAGTAATAATAGCATGGCACTTGAATTCGATATGAAATTATTTTTTTTTTTTTTTCAAAACATTAGATTATGTATCAGAAAGTAGTAGTATGAGAAAAGGCATTTCCAATTTTATCTTAGCTGTCGTGGGCCCATCTCAGCATCACAAACTTTTTTTTCTTTTCACACAGAGGCTATTAACAATATTTATAACAATATTTATATTTATAAAATAAAAAGTAAAAAAAAAAACTACTTTTTTTTTCTTTTTTTTTGAAAAAAAAAAGAAACTTTGGGATTGCTGAATCACAGACAGAAATAAATATATAAAGCCTTGGAGCCATCATAGTATTTTGAACTTTTCAAAAAAAAAAAAAAAGGGTAGTAATTGGATTATTTAGTGATCTGGGTCTAATAGACGCTCTTTATATTTTCTCTTTTTCTTTTTCGATGAAAGAAAAAAGAGAATTCCATTATAAAGCCATATGCAATGCACAAAAAAAAATGCCTGTACAGTTGTTCAATTCTATCTTTTTTTCTTATTATTCTTTAGCTATTTTTAGCTATTCTTCTTCTCGCCTCATTATGTGAGTTAGAAGAACCTTTTATTATATCATCAGGGTAATGATCCATCAACCTGCTAGTTTTTTTTATAGAGGCACAAACAGGAGAATTTATCC
Source organism: Gossypium anomalum (assembly GCA_025698475.1). Classification (NCBI taxonomy): domain Eukaryota; kingdom Viridiplantae; phylum Streptophyta; class Magnoliopsida; order Malvales; family Malvaceae; genus Gossypium; species Gossypium anomalum. The sequence continues at coordinate 52,419,090 of CM046958.1, read as the reverse complement.
TGGAAGCGGAAGAACTACTGAAACTTCATGAAAGCCTCACAGGGTTTATGTACAAAGAACAGGCAAGCCCTTATGGGTTGTATCAGAAGACATGGAAAGAGATGTTTTTATGTCAGCAACAGAAGCCCAAGCTCATGGAATTGTGGATCTTGTGGCGGTTAAATAAGTTTAAATAACAAATAGCAATGTAACGATTTAACACCAATCACAATTTAATTAAGATTGATTTAATCCTCTTCTTCTTCCTTTCCTTCTTAACTTAAGCCTAAGGGGTTAATATTTTATTAATCTATTAAATAGAAAAAAAAGTAATTCAGAATCACCTAGTTAGGATCAGATCTAAACCAGTCTATTATATATGATTCAGTATGCCAACTATTAAACAACTTATTAGAAATACAAGACAGCCAATTAGAAATGTCATCAAAATCCCTGCTCTTGGGGATGTCCTCAGCGCCGAGGAACATGTACTAGGGTGTATGTGCGACTTCATTCAGATCATGGGCTGAGAAAAAAAACAACTTTTTCAGTATCAACGATCATGCACCAGTGAATAGAATGGGGTTCGTCCGTTCACTATCTAAAAAAGATAGATCTACCATATCCTTCTATTGTGTATAAATTTATGGTTTCCATTGGCACAAATCAATCTTGGAATTTAAGATGAGAAAAAAATTCCCCATTGGTAGCAAATGCTTATCCATTAAGCAGGAAAATCCTATTTAAAAGCAAAAGATTGTGCTTCGACTCTTGCAAAGAACGGACTAACAGGTCAGCTGCCCAATTAATCCTCATCCTTACATACCATTACTGTATAAGATAGATCTCAGTGTGAAAGATCTATTACTGGAAAATTTATGAGTAGAGCAGAAAGAGTGTAGACTGTACAAGTTACCAATTAAATGAAGGAAGGAGCTCCAGTGTATAGAGAGGACCTCACCGTTTAAGAAGTAACCATAGAAACAGATGGAACCCACTATTTATTTATCCATTTCTATTTACTCCTTTATTTTAGTTAATATGCTTTTTTTGATACCTAGTATCAATACAATTTCTTATTTCAAGGCAGAAATGCCTAGAAAAAGGAAAAATCGTAGTCAGGACAGTTAGAGTAGCAAAAGCCATTGGAATTTTTATTTTATACATTGGAAGAATCCGTTTTGTTATTAATAGACTAGAAAAGAATAACTGAAAAAAAAAATTAGTTATTCATCAAAATTTCTTTTATTCAATGACCAGAATTAAACTTGAGGATATATGGCTCATGACGTCGAAAAAAAAATTAGTTTATTTGCATCAAGCTTTCAGAGGGCTCATTCAAGACTTACTCGAACTATTACTCAACAAAGAATAAGAGCTTTGGTTTCAGCTCATCAGGATAGAGATAGGAAAAAAGGATTTTTTCGTCGTTTGTGGATCACTCAGATAAATGCAGTAATTCATGGAGTGGGGGTATCCTATAGTTATAGTAGATTAATACACAATCTGTACAAGAAACAATTTGCTTCTAGATCGTAAAATACTTTGCACAAATAGCTATCTCAAATAGGAATTGTCTTTATATGATTTCCAACGAGATTAGAAAATAAGGAGATCAGGAAGGAATCAACAGAAATGCTTTAAATGAAATGGGGTTCCCTCGAGAATGAACTCGGAGAAGGTAGAGTAGAAATTAATATGATAAAAATTCTGATTCTGATAAGGTCATCAAAACAAGATGAGCGAAGACGCTCAAAAAAAGATTTTTTCTTCCCCAACCAGATTCGATTCTTTTTGAGAGGTAAGCCTATTTATTTCTGGTTCTAAGAGCAGTAGTTCTAGTGGTCGACTCGCTTCTTTCAAACTGTTTCTCATTATTAAGAAAGGTAATGAAGATAAAATACGAGCTTGTTTTATAGCAATAGTAATTAATCATTTGTTGTTTTAAGGTCAATCTATTTACTCGCCTAGATAATATTTTTCCTTGTTCACTAATAAATCGACTAATTAAACTCATGTTTCTATAATCAATTCAGTCCCCGATTGGATCAGGGGCAAACATACTACTGAAAAGATCGCTTGGATTTAAGAAAGAGTCGCTTGGATTTATCCATGATTTTTCTTTATTCCTTATTTCTAAAAAGAATCCTATTTCTAAAATCCTATTTTGAAAATTCAAATTATAAATTAATATAATAAATAGGATTTGGTTTGTTTATTTTATTATTATTTATTTTATTATTATTTATCATTTAAATATATAATTTAAATATATATAAATTTAAATATATTAATAATATAGAAATAATAATAATAATATATATAAAGAAAATATGCATTATATATATAACTAATTATATACTTATACTTAATATATTATATACCTAATGTCATATTTTCATATTCTCAGGAAGTAGTGACATACATGAGCACTTGATTCGATTTATTTCTTTATCTCCCCATGAATTGTATGTTTTTGTAACAATGGGACAAATTTCTTCAATTTCAATCGACTGGGCGTATTGTGTCGATTTTTTGAGTAATATACCTGGAAATACCCGTTGATTCCTTATTAACGCCGTTTCAGAACACAACTGGTACATTCCAAAATAATCATTACTCAGACATCTTTACTCTCTGCCATGAACCTCCTTTGAGTTTTAATTCACCCAACTTTTCTATTTTCCGATCAAAAGCGAAGAAGAAAAGAATGAAAAAAAAAAAAATAAAGTTGCTAACTCAAAACCAAATCCTGAAAGATTTTATTTGCAATCAATATAGTAAATCAATATAGATTTATAGTAATAGTAAATAATAAGAAAGTAATACAACGATTTCGAACTCTATTTAGAAAGCAAACCACCATGCAGTATTTTCTTTTAAGTATCTTGTAGGATACTGTTGTTTCCAACCACATTTCTCTTTTCGCTCTACTAGTAATTTAATTGGAGCTTGAGACTTGAGTTTCAGTGAGTTGAATCCACTTTTTCGTTCTACCTTCCTTTTATTTTATCTTTTATCTAATTCTTATCTAATTCTAAAAAAAAAAAACTAAAAAAAAAAAAAGGGAGAGAGAGAGTAGTCACAGATATTTGATTGTATCTCAGAGCTAATCTTTTTCACCCCCCATCCCGCAGCAATAACTAGAATTAAAAAAAGGAATGTTAACGCATCAGGAAGAAACGATTGATCTCTATCAATAAACCCGCTAAAGAACCAGACCAGAGAGTACTTAGTACCAGTGCTACAGGAAAGATATGTTTTTAGATCTCGCATTTAAAATCCTCCTTCTTTTTATAGTATTACATTATGGTAATACATAATACATATATAATCATATGTATGTGTGGTTAAAGACCCTTGGATTTGTCTATTTGTTTGGAATTCCTAATTCAAAATTCAAATTGAAATGTACAATGATTCGATAGATAAGATTTTCCCTTTCTTAAAAAAACAAGCAAAACAAAATAGGTCCCTTTCCGCCTGAAATTCCCACTAAAAATATTCATTTATTATTCATTATATAGTTTGTTATATGAGACCAAAAGAGAAATGGAAAGATCCGTTTTGTATATCAATAGATGAAATAAAGGGTGTGAAAACAAGACAGGATTCTCTACAATGACATTTGTAGGCCAATTGAAAGGATGTAGCGCAGCTTAGTAGCGCGTTTGTTTTGAGTACAAAATGTCACAGGTTCAAATCCTGTCATCCCTACCTATTACTTCTCCTTTGAGCAGTAACAGAGAGTCATTTTAGATTGATTAAAATTAAGCATACATAATCTATCATTTTTCTCATATATATATATGATAGTATAGTTGTTTTGTGATGATGTATTGGGGTTATAAAATAAAAGAATCCTCTTTTTACAGTCTTATTTATTATGATAAGAAAGCGCTCTTAGTTCAGTTCAGTAGTAGAACGTGGGTCTCAAAACCCAATGTCGTAAGTTCAAATCCTACAGAGCGTGATTCCGCTCTTGTTAGGTCGAAAATTACACAGAACTGAAAAAAAAAAATTGAACAGCAATTCAATTTGACCTCCTTGGTTTAAATTATTAAATTAAAATTATTAAATAAATTGAAATTAAAAATTTAAAATTAAAGGGTCAGTCAAAAAAAAGGTATATTAATTAATCAAAGGTCCAACTGATCACCACGTCAGTATTGTAAATATGCAGTTTACGAATAATCCAGCCAAAGTAATAGGAATTAGACCTAAGACGATTCCAAATAGAAAAACTTCAATCATTTCAATTTATTTGAAAGGAGAAAAGAAAGGTAATATCTATCCTAAATATTAATTTCTATTGCCCATGAATATCAATACCTAAAATTGATAATTAACACAGTGAGAGCTATAGAATATATGGAATAGGACAGAAAGCTTTGTTTTTATGATTGTTCGTTCATTTGAATTAATTTTCAAATAAGTCGTATCTTACTCAGACCAATAAATAAAGCTGAGGTTATAGTTAAAAAGCCGCTAGTAAAAACCAGAAATAACTAGTTATAGTAGGCATGAAGGAGCTAAATGAAATATGTTTTTTTATACATATGTTTATAAAGCACTTACCTAAGTTTCAATTTTTAAACAGAGAGAGGATAAGCAAAAATACCAATTGAAATAATAAGTTCAATTGAATTTTTTTTTCTTCATCAATCATTATAAACAGTATTCACAAAAATAGAGCAGCAGGACAAGAGTAGAAAAGAAAAAGAAATCGATTCATCATCTTTTTGTAGTTAGGTCAAGAAAAAACCTTTGGATCTAATACAAGAATACAAGAAAGGCCGCCTCACAAATATTGATTAGTAGAATTTTTTTATTCCTTGCTCTTTTTTTTTTTATCTATATCTAATACTATCGACTCTCTCTTACTTATTACTAGACGACTAAGCAATTCCTTAAAATAAAAATAAAAAAAAAGAGGCTTCCAACAAAAAACAAAACCTCTTGTGCAACTACGAAAAAAAGTCAATTTTTAGATTTTCGCATCTAATTGACTTTTGGAAATATATAATTTCCTTCATGAATTATTATAAACCAACTCATTGGATTCACAGGTTACCTGATTTTTTCCGTTTCTAGGCCCAAGCCAAATACCTCCAGGAATTTGAGAATTTTCTATTGCATGATACCTGGTTATACATCGACAACAAGAAGAAGAAAAAATTATCTAGCACTTCACGTCGATATACTGTTTGAAATTGCGTTGCTGTGTCAGAAGAAGGATAGCTATACTGATTGGTATACTCTAAAAATACCTTTGGTACAATATTGACGATCTCACAAAGATTGAGTTTCAGTGAATTCCATTTACTGATCCATCTTTTTGGAATCGATCCCCTACAAGAATATGTGGAGCTCAGCATGTCTGGAAGCACAGGAGAACGTTCTTTTGCTGATATTATTATTACAGTATTTCGATACTGGGTCATTCATAAATATTACTATACCTTCCCTATTCATCATGGGTTGGTTATTTCGTCAGCTGAGTTTAGCTTATGATGTGTTTTGAGCCCCCTCGTCAAACAGAGTATTTTACAGAGAGCCGACAAGAATTCCATTAATAACTGGCCGTTTTGATTCTTTGGAACAACTCGATGAATTTAGTAGATCTTTTAGGAGGACCCAATGACCATAGATCAACCTATCAATTTTTACAGTGCGATGGTTGGCTGTTCACGGACTAGCTGTACCTACCGTTTTTTTTTTTGGGGTCAATATCAGCAATGCAGTTCATCCAACGATAAACCTAATTTCAATTAATTATAGAGCTATGACACAATCAAGCCAGAACAGACAAAATGTTGAATTAGATCATGCCACCAGTCTCTACTGGGGGTTATTACTCATTTTTGTACTTGCTGTTTTATTTTCCAATTATTTCTTCAATTAAGAAAAAAAAGAGTAGTAGAATACTAAATAATAGTAGGAATTCTCTTATCCCATTCGGAAGGATTGTATATCATAATTATCTATGACTGTTTTTATGTCTTTGCATGACCACTTGATGAAATGCGGAGGAAGCGGGATAAATGGCCGATACTACTGGAAGGATTCCTCTTTGGATAATAGGTACAGTAACTGGTATTCCTGTGATCAGTTTTAATAGGTATTTTCTTTTATGGTTCATATTCTGGATTGGGTTCGTCCCTGTAATATGGAATAATGGATAATGGGACGAACTAAGTTATAGGCATGAAAGTGTAAGAACTCAACGGGGCCGCCTCCTCTTTCTTTGTCTGATTCGCGAGGAAGGTCCGTTGAATTCTTAATGATCATGATCATAATATTTTGGTTGTATAAATGACAACAAATAGATCACTTTTTCCGATGATTTTTTGAAAAATGAACTCAATTTCAATTAATTGATTCATAGCATCTGCTCTTCGATAGTATCTATCGATACTTTTCAAGTTAGAAGAAAAAGAATCACTCAATTGGATGACACAATACAATATATATTTAATATATCTTTTTCTGTCGACCAGATATCAATCAAACCTTTTCTAGACTAGTCTAACCTTACTCGATTTATTTTAGTATTTCATCAAAGTTTGAAATTATTTTATAAGTTTATCCTTGATTCTATTTTATCAAAAAAATCAGTAAGATTCCTTCTCTTTTTTTGGTTGTCCATTACTTAGTATATTATACTTTATTTGACTTATTTTATACTTATTATATTATCCTTATTACTTATTCTATTATAAGTAAATCAGAAAAAATAAAGGGTTCTGAAAAATCTGGAAAAATCAAACTAAGAATAGAAATCTTTGACAGACAGGTCCCAGATTGTTATTATTTCGACTTGAAAGAAAAATTTTACACACCTTTTCTTGTGTGTGAAGGCTAGAAAAGACAGAAGAATACTCCTGTAATTATTTGTTTCCCTCATTTATCCTTCCTTTCTATTCTCCACTTACTTATCTTATGTTTTAGTATCTACTCAAATTGAATTTAGAAAACAAAACCTATTCTGTACCATTTAAATCTGACACTGACAATAGGAATATAATTACACCCCAATTTAGTCAATTTAGATGAAAAAAAAAAAAAAAAAAGTAAAGACAAATAGTCTTCTTCACAATATACATATTTTTTTTTTGAGATGCAGTAAAAGCAATTCCTAGAGAAAGAATAGAAACAAGCAAAAGACTTTTTCATCCTTTTTTTTCATTATACCTAACCTAATTGCCAGGAAGAATTTGTTCTTTTTACAAATTTGATGTTGATAAATCCACAGATCTAGAAATTCATTTGGACATGAACCTTCTCAAACTGTTTCTTTTAAGAACCAAAAGATTTGTGCAAAAACAATAGATGCCAAGAAGAACAAAGACCTTGGACATGTAGTGGGTCTTGAAGTACTATTTCTGCATCCCCTGACCAAATCCACCCACATTAGGATTAATTGTTAATGGTTGATCGAGTTTGATAGATCACCCCCTCTGAAACAAGAAGTTCTGGTCCTGGGGATAATATCAACAACTTGATGTCCATCAAGGCATCCGTTATGGTTATTTCATTCCCCCTTTTTCTTTTCTTTTATATGATTTTTGCTTACTATACCTGTTGCCATGTAGCATTATAAACAGTATTGTTACTTTTGTTCCATCAGGATAAATCTGGCCCCTTCCCCTGTTTCCGCCTACGTATATGGGATATTTTAAAAATGAACATCCTTATTACTAGCAGAGGGTCTGGGAAAGAATAGGAAAGGTGATTTCACTATATTTTTACCAGGAACAGGACCTATCACAAGAATATTTTTTCTTAGTGGGGCAGTAGTTCTGAAAAGACAGATTGCCTATCTTTTCTTTCATCTCAGGCAGAAATACGATCAGGCAGGGGCTAACTCTCAACCCCTCTGGTAAAATAAGAACAGCACCCACATTCAAAGCCCCCTTTCTTACCATTAGCAAGAACTTTGTTTCAGTTTGCATATCATAAGGAATTCTAACAACCGCTTCAAATACAGTATCAGGAAGTACCGCTTGTGGAACCTCAATATCCACAGGTTTATTCGCTAAATGGCAATTGGCACATACAACAATGCCTTGATTGCTTCTCGTGGATTTTCATACCCCTGCTGCGCAAAAATGGGATATGCATTTGAAATGGAAGCCCCAGTTATTATATAGATCATGAGCGATACGGAAATGGATCAGTAATCTCCTCCTTTATCAGAAAAAGTATTTCTAGTTTGCATGGTCAATCATTGATCCGAAAATTTCTACAATAAAATTAGGGTGAGTCACTAGTATAGTTCCCTAGCCACGATTCTGCTATTTACTTTTACTGAAAACTGAAAAAAAAATGGCTGAAACAGAGAGAAATTGTATTCTCTGATGGGTAGAAAGAGTAAAGTAAGTACGACTTTGCATGCTTTGCTTATCTCGAAAGTAAGAAAGATTATAATTGAATCCGTGAATCATTTTCAGTCATTCATTGAATGATAAATAACTACAAGTGACAGAGATACACGATTTAAATAACGAAAGATCAATATTTAAAAATTGTATCTAGAATGACTGGAAAGGTAGAAACAAGACCAGATATAATTTGATCATTATGAGCAAATCCAAAATCTTTGTAGATAGAGCCAATCATTAGTTTCCCAACCGTAGGGCAGATGAAATCCTATACATAAATCTATTAATAAAAAGAATAGAAAAAGCTTTTATTGTGTCGCTTAAATTAGATAGGAATTCTTGAACCCAAGAGTTAAGAATAAGAAGTTCTTCATTCCCCAAAATAGAATAACCACTTAGAATAACAGAAACAGATTAGATTGGTCGAGAAGTGCAAAATCGTATGGATATGATCCTCATTGTGCAGCTTGATCAATTGGATCATTTCTTTTAGATTCCTATACAGAAGCTTTTGTAGATGTGTTTCCAGGTATTCTTTTATCATTTCGTCCAACAGGAAGAGTTCCTCTACTTCTATGAATTGTTCTAGAATACTCTTTTCTTGAATATCATTCAAAAAAGTTTCAGATTGCCTAGTATCCACCAATTAGTAATCCAAGATTTCAGACTTTTATTAATGAGAGAGAGATCCACCAGGGCAAAAATACTATAGATGCAAGATATAGAAGAGGAGTAGATGCTTTCTTTTTGCCATTTTTTCATCTGTGAGTTGTTAATGACCCACCTCATTCGTTGACTTTATGTGATCTAATCTTTCTATCAAGCATGCCTTTCATTTATATTATAAAGTAGGGGCCCATGAATCTATTCTCTATTTTTTTTTTGATTCAGTGCTTAGCCCTTGAATCTAATTGAATCTAAAAAGAATACAGAATATAGAAAATAAGAATCCACTTTGAATTCAGAATGAAATATATATATTATTATTTATATTATTTTGTTTCAGATATCTCAATTGATCAAATTCAAGCAATTGCCCTCTTTTGATAACTGCTTGAAAAAACCACTTCAAATAATAAAGATTGTTCTATTCAGATTTTGAGACAGAAAGAGCGCCCTGTCTATATCAAGATCGCAATCAAATATATCGAAAATTTTCATGGGTTATCTAAACTATATATAGTCTAGAGTCAGCACTAATTGAAAAAAAAAAATTAGGAAAAATATTATGCTGATCAAAAATGAGTGACAAAAAAAGACAGAAAAGTTATCATTACGTTTATCATTATGTTATAAGAAAGAAATCCACTTGTTTAGTTCTTTAGTTCTTAAGGAGCACAAAAGAAAGGATAAAAGGGGAGGGGCCCATTGAGAAAAGAAAAGTGGAGAAAATTTACAAGATATGATCTATCTGTATCTAACGTATCAACTCCAAATATTGAAAATAAAAAGCGAAAGTCTTTATTTCAGAAATACTTTGATATATGAGATGAATCAGTATTTCGATTTCTTGCTTATTTTGTTACTGAATTAAGTTGAGCAGTTTTCCATTTCAGACGCAAAAAAAACTATTTTTTGGACAAAAAAACTTTTTTTATGTTATGACTCTTCCATATACGTCCACTTTGGTTTGAATGGGCATTCTGAAGAAACTTCAGTTTAGTTCTGCTATAGAAAAAAGATTCTTGGATTGAGCTTTTTCTCCCGGCAGAAAGCTTTTATTCTGCAATTCATTTCAAAAGACTTCAATCAGTACACACAAAAAATAGGCCAATTCAGCAGCTTTTTGTTCAATTTCGCGCATGAGTCAAATTCTCATCAGTACGAGTCAAGGAACGGCCCCTGGCCTCTGATTTCCATATAAAGGACACGACGAGCAGAAATACCCTCTTTAACTTCTATTCTGATGGACTGAATATCTTTCATAAGGAATCGTAGAAAGATGCGACGATTTTTTCAGAAAACCCCAAGAAAAATACATACTATTCCCTCCTTTCTATCAGATCGATCATAACCACTGCCTACATTCAAAAAATCATTGCACCACAAATAGGAACTAAAAAAGGGCCTGCGATCCATAGAAAGACATCACGATTCCTTGTGGAAAAAACTATTTGCTGAGACGGAAATAAAGATATCAAATTCCTACCAAGATAACTAGAAGTTCCAACTAATAAAAACCCTAATGAACCAAAAAAAAAGGAAAAAGCCCAGCAGAAATTGCTTGTTTTTCGAGATCCACTAAAAATTCTATCCATATAGATTCTGATCCTTAACTCATACATACTAGATCCAGTTGCATTTTATTTCAATTGAGAGAATAACCAAAAAAATTCGACTTTACTTTTTGTTTTCGAAGTAACTCTCATCAACTAGTACTATTTTGATATGAACTTTTAGAAAGAATTCATCAAATTGCTTCGATCTAAAATCATCCCATCGCCTATACGGATCTACTAGATATATAGACTTTAATTTCATACATCCGTTCAGTACCGATCCACTTGCTATAATTCATTTTAACCTATACCATGTTTACGTATGCATAAGAGGCTTTTTCATTTATATTTCAGTTCAGGTAAGCCGGATGTTATACAATATTCTAGTAAATAGGTATCCATGACATCTAAGTCTTGAAAAAAAATAGATAAGATTTGGTCTTGGCCCCATCGAATCTAAAAAATCTTAGTTTTTTGAACATACAAAGATAAAGAAGCCATTGCAATTGCCGGAAATACTAGGCCTACTAAAGGCACAAAAATAGAGGAAAACTGCTGAAAGTTGTCATAAAATGGGTACCTCAATTTAATATTTTGTACCTGTTATATTGTTTAGTTAGAAATAGATCTTATAACGATTATATTATAATTCGTATATTATACTAATTATATCAGAAATACTAAGTATATCTAAGCGAGTCTATATATCTAATAGATATCTAATAATAAAGTGCAAGGAATGTAGAATTAAATAAAAGGACTTGCCCATCTTTCTAAATCAAATAAAATAGAGTGTATATGATAAGATAATCCACTTTCTTTATTATCTTACTTTATTCTTACTTTTTCCTTATTATTTCTATTGTTCTTGTCTTCTAATTTGAATTTTTGAATTTAATAAAGAAAGAGTTTATTACAAATTGTCAGAAAGATTCGATTCATTTAGAATCGATCCAGAACAGGATTATTAGTAAAAATAGAATTTTCAGGAGATATAGAAAGATGCAAAACTCTATATTTCTATTCTATTTTTCTCTATTTAAATATATATATACATACATAATGAGAGAAGATAAAATTCGTTTTATTTGTCTCTCCAAATTCAATTTCATTTCACAAAAGGAAAAATTCGCTTTTTATCTTGTTGCTAGAGGTTTCTCTCATTAGTAATATCGGATAATGATAATAATAATTATCCACATAATTTGTTTTTCAAATTCTTTTTTTGTCACAAAGTCAAAGCCCATTACGCATGGCTTTGACTTTGATTCTGATAAACTAACTAACTAACTACCTTTTCACTACAAATAAAAAATTTCACTTAAGACTCTACTTGATTGAATTTTGATTCAAAGGAAAAAAAACCGTGGAGTTGAACTAACTCACTCAGAGACACCTTTTAAAGGATTACGTGGTACGATTGGATCGAATAAACCCTTATGGAATAAATATTCAATATACCTGTGAACCTTCCAGTATTGTTTTATTCAATGTTTGCTCAATTACTCTTTTTACCCATAAATGCAATATAGGCATTGGGTTCAGCAATAATGATATCCCCAACATACCAAAACTCATGGTCACTCCACCAGTAGTAGGAGATGTAAGAATTGATACATAAAATAACTTTTATTTGATTGATAATCATATAAAGCGGAAGATATTTTAGCCATTTGCATCAAGCTCAAACTTCCTTCTTGCATGCGTGCTCCTCCAGGAAGCACACACACTAGAATAAGAGGTAAAAAATTATTGGTAGCATATTCGATCAAACGGGTGATTTTCTCGCCTACTACGGATCCCATACTCCCCCCATAAACTGAAAATCCATAACCCCGATTGCTATAGGAATACCGTTTAGTTGACCCGTGCCTGTTTGAATAGCCTCAGTTAATCCTGTCTTTCTTTGATAAAAATCAATACGATCTTTATAAAGCTCTTCTTCAGACTGAAATTCAATGGGATCAGAGAGATCATGTCTTCATCCATAGGACCCCAAGTGCCTGGATCAATCAGAAAGTTCGATTCTATCTGAACTCCTCATTTTCAAATGATATCCACATTGTTCACAAATATTCATTTTTGAATTAAGCGATTTCTTATAATTTACTCCATAACAATTTTCGCATTCGCATTGAACCCACAAATCCTTGTATAGATCGAGATCATTAGAACTTTCTTTTAGAGTTAAATCATTACCATTTTCACGAGTTATTATATCGAAATTCTTGCCTTCACTACTATTTCCACCTTCATATGCAAATGTAATTATAAATATAATTATCATTGGAATTGTCACTACCACTTAAAATGGAACTATCAATACAGATTTGAGAACGAAGATAAGAGTCAATACAACTATTAATGTGATTATTCCAACCATAGTTAGTATCATTATCATACAAGTTAAAATGATAGTGGGGCTCATCATTTTTCGATCCATTATTCATATAACTAGAATTATGATAACTATAAAAAAAACTTTCTAGTTCACTCAAAAAAGAATGATCATTGTTAAGCTCAAAAATTTGATTTTCACTATCAAAATATATGGAATAACGGTCCTGATTACTATCCCTAATTAAAAGGTGTCATCGAAATGAAATTCGAATGTCTTTGACGTCAACTAAATGATCAACCTTACTGTAATAACTAGAGCTGTCACTACAATCATGAATGTTTTTATCCGTATCATTTCTAGTCGGGTCTTCGTTTACAGTAGTATTTTCAACAGGACCAAGGCGGCTATCCATTGATTTACTTAGCCCACATCTGTATTCTAATTCCCCCTTAGACAAGATCAAATTGAACCATGATTTTTCCATAGAGCTTTCTTGCCTCTATTTCTATGAAAGTACAGTAGATGAATAGTCATTCGATGAAAAATCAATTGAATATTTTATTTCCTATCAGAATACGCATACTAGATACAATCACTAGGGTTATTAACGAACAATGAGTGAATATTGAAAGAAACGATTCTCTTTTGTGAGAACCTGGAGTAGCAGTTCATTATATATGATAGAGCTTTTTTTCTTTTGAATTAGAAATATCAATTTTCAATTAGAAATAGTGATTTCCCCATGTTGTGTAAAATTCGCACTGAAAAAATTGAAAAAAGAAATTTTTCTCCTATCAAGAACCTTTTTCGTAAAATCTCGTCTACTAATACAATGTTTTTCTATTCAAAACTGGAGCCAAAAGGACAACATACAGGATGGGTAGAAGAAGTTGTGATGCTTGGCTCGATCCATGATCCGAAACCGTGGTATATAGGATAGAAAAGAATACACCAATCCTAAGGATCCATACATAGGATTAATTATGGACCCAGGAGAAAATTTGAGTTGTGTTTAGTCTTTTATTTTTGTATTTAAGATCTTGTATATCTAGATAAAAATCTATCTATCAAAAATATAGACAATAGAATCGGCTCAATCCTTTTAGTAAAAGATTGGGCCGAGTTTAATTGCAATTCAACAAACCAACAGTAATTACTGGATTACAAAGTATCCATTGCTTCAATTCAAATTTGATTTATGAAGCTGGTTTATCTAATTTCTACACTTTATCTAATTTATCCACTGCGTCGAATTCAAATTTGATCGCCTTCCATACTTCACAAGCAGCAGCTAGTTCAGGACTCCATTTGCTAGCCTCGCAGATAATTTCATTACCCTCGCGGGCAAGGTCACGTCCCTCATTACGAGCTTGTACACATGCTTCTAAAGCTACTCGATTAGCTACGGCACCCGGTGCATTTCCTCAAGGGTGTCCTAAAGTTCCTCCACTGAATTGTAGTACGGAATCATCTCCAAAGATCTCGGTCAAAGCAGGCATATGCCAAACGTGAATACCCCCCGAAGCTACGGGCAGAACACCTGGCATAGAAACCCAATCTTGAGTGAAATAAATACCACGGCTTCGATCTTTTTCAATAAAATCATCACGTAGTAAATCAACAAAGCCCAAAGTTATGTCCCTTTCTCCTTCAAGTTTACCTACTACTATACCAGCGTGAATATGATCTCCACCAGACATACGTAAAGCTTTAGCTAGTACACGAAAGTGCATACCATGATTCTTCTGTCTATCAATAACTGCGTGCATTGCGCGATGGATGTGAAGAAGTAGACCATTATCTCGGCAATAATGAGCCAAGCTAGTATTTGCGCAGTGAACCCCACTATTAAGTAGTCGTGCATTACGATAGGAACTCCCAATTCTCTAGCACACACGGCCCTTTTGATCATTTCTTCGCATGTACCTGCAGTAGCATTCAAGTAATGCCCTTTGATTTCACCTGTTTCACCTGTGATTTATAAATTGCTTGGCACAAAATAAGAAACGGTCTCTCCAAAGGCATAAATGGTTGGGAGTTCACATTCTCATCATCTTTGGTAAAATCAAGCCCGCCACGTGAGACATTCATAAACCGCTCTACCGTAGTTCTTAGCGGATAACCCCAATTTAGGTTTAATAGTACATCCTAATAGGGGCGACCATACTTGTTCAATTTATCTCTTTCAACCTGGATGCCATGAGGCGGGCCTTGGAAAGTTTTAACATAAGCAGTAGGGATTCGCAGATCCTCTAGACGTAGAGCGCGCAGGCTTTGAACCCAAATACATTACCCACAATAGAAGTAAACATGTTAGTAATGGAACCTTCTTCAAAAAGGTCTAAAGGGTAAGCTACATAACATATATATTGATCTTCTTCTCCAGAACAGGGCTCAATGTGGTAGCATCGCCTTTGTAACGATCAAGGCTGGTAAGCCCATCGGTCCACACGGTTGTCCATGTACCAAGAAGATTCCAGACTACATGCCCCGCTTCCTCGGTGGAACTCCGGGTTGAGGAGTTACTCGGAAGGCTGCCAAGATATCGTATCTTTGACTTCATATTGAGGAGTATAATAAGTCAATTTATACTCTTTAACTTTTGACCAGCTTTGAATCCAACACTTGCTTTAGTCTCTGTTTGTGGTGACATAAGTCCCTCCCTACAACTCATGAATTAAGAATTCTCGCAACAACAAGGTCTACTCGATATAAATGAGGAGTTAATGAAACCTTTTCGAAGAAATCTTTCAAAAAATTATCAACGAATCCGAAAGGTTCCTTATTAGACCATGGTATTTGATTCGCCAAATACATCATTATTCTATATTCTTTCATATGTATGGCGCAACCCGATCCGTGTTTTTCAAGTTTCTAATTCCTTACTTTTTTTTGAATCAAAATTATAAATGCAAATGAAATAGAAATAGATAAAAAAATAATATTAATTATTAATATAATATTCTAATATATTAGAAATAAAATATATAAATAAATTAATAAAATATATAAATAAATTCTAATACTAATATATATTAGAATATATATATAATAGAATAGATAAATATATAATAGAATTAATATTCTAACATCTAATATAAATTAGATATTATATATTATAAGCTCAATAATAAGAAATAAGAAATTCACCCTTGACAGATAATATATGTTGTATATGTAAATCCTAGATGTGAAAAACAAAGTAATTCTACTAAATGAAAAAAAAAAGGGAATATAGATGGAAAAAGGGGGAGAGGTTGGACGTAAAGTAAAAAACAATCGATATGCTAAAATAAAATACGAAATGAAATTGAAACAAGGCTAATGAGATAGAAATAAGGAATCATAAATAGAGTTCGGGTTCGAATTCCATAGATAATATGGATGGTGTTGCCTATAATGATGGACAAATGAAAGACTCTCCCAAAATTTTTATTTATCCACTTCCTATTTTGAAAATAGGTTGGTTGAACTTAAAAATTCCTTCATTGAATAAGGAAACAATCCAATTGCATGCACTTGAATTGGATGGGACCAACGAAATCGAGCGCTAACCCCCATTTCTTATTGAATTAACCGATCAACCTCCTGTCGAAGATTTATTTTGTATTAGATAATTTTGGAAAAAAAAAATTGACATATTTCACTTTATTATGAAAATAAATCCTACTACTTACTTCTCTGGAGTTTCCACGCTTGAAAAAGAAAATCTGGGGCGTATTTCTCAAATCATCGGCCCGAAGATCGATGTAGCCTTTCCCCGGGCAAGATGCCTAATATTTACAACGCCCTAGTAGTTAAGGGTCGAGATACCGCCGGTCAACAAATTAATGTAACTTGTGAGGTACAGCAATTATTAGGAAATAATCGAGTTAGAGTTTGTAGCTATGAGCGCCACAGATGGTCTAACGAGAGGAATGGAAGTGATTGACACGGAGTCGCTCTAAGTGTTCCGATCGGTGGAGCGACCCTAGGGCTAATTTTTAACGTGCTTGGGGAGCCCGTTGATAATTTAGGTCCTGTAGATACTCGCACAACATCCCCTATTCATAAATCGCGCCCGCTTTCATACAATTAGATACAAAATCATCTATTTTTGAAACAGAATTAAAGTAGTCGATCTTTTAGCTCCTTATCGTCGTGGAGGAAAAATCGGACTATTTGAAATTTGGGGTAGGTAAAACAAGACTCATTATGGAATTGATCAACAACATTGCCAAAGCTCATGGGGGCGATCCGTATTTGGCGGAGTAGGTGAACGGACTCGTGAAGGAAATGATCTTTACATGGAAATGAAAGAACTGAGTAATTAATGAACAAAATCTTACGAAATCAAAAGTGGCTTTAGTCTACATCGGATGAATGAACCGCCAGAGCTCGTATGAGAGTTGGATTGATCGCTCTAACTATGGCGGAATATTTCCGAGATGTTAATGAACAAGACGTATTTCTATTTATAGACAATATCTTCCGTTTTGTCCAAGCGGGATCCGAAGTATTCGCTTTATTGGGTAGAATGCCTTCCACGTGGGTTATCAACCCACCCTTAGTACCTAAATGGGTACTTTACAAGAAAGAATTACTTTACCAAGGAGGGATCCATAACTTCTATTCAAGCAGCGGTTTATGTACTGCGGATGATTTGACCGACCGCTTCGCCACAACATTTGTGCATTTAGATGCTACTACCGTACTATCAAGAGGATTAGCCGCCAAAGGTATTTATCCGGCGGTAGATCCTTTAGACTCAACGCCCACTATGCTCCAACCTCGAATCGTTGGTGAGGAACATTATGAAAGCTCGCGCAAAGGGTTAAGCAAACCTTACAACGTTACAAAGAACTTCAGGACATTATAGCTATCCTTGGGTTGGACGAATTGTCCAAGAGGATCGCTAACCGTAGCAAGAGCGCGAAAAATTGAGCGTTTCTTATCACAACCCCTTTTCGTAGCGGAAGTATTTACGGTTCCCGGGAAATATGTTGGTTTAGCGAGAAACAATTAGAGGATTTAAATTGATCCTTTCAGGAGAATTAGACGGTCTTCCGAATGTGCCTTTTATTTGGTAGGTAACATCGACGAAGCTATCTGCGAAGGCTACGAACTTAGAAATGGAGAGCAAATTGAAGAAATGACCTTAAATCTTTGCGTATTTACCCCTAATCGAATTGTTTGGGATTCGAAGTGAAAGAAATCATTTTATCTACTAATAGCAGACAAATTGGCGTATTACCAAATCACGCGCCTATTGCCACAAATTTGTAGATATAGGTATTTTGAGAATACGCCTTAACGACCAATGGTTAACGATGGCTCTGATGGGTGGTTTTGCTAGAATAGGCAACAATGAAATCACTATTTTAGTAAATGATGCGGAGAAGGGTAGTGACATTGATCCACAAGAAGCTCAAGAAGCTCTTGAAATAGCGGAAGCTAACTTGAGGAAAGTCAAGGCAAGAGGCGAACAATTGAGGCAAATCTAGCTCTCGGACGGGCTAGGACACAGTCGAGGCTATCAACGCGATTTCAGTAACGAGTTGGTTAATCGAAAGAATTTCGTAGAAACAGAACTTTTGTTTATACATCCCCTTTGATTCTCGCGATTAAATAGAATCAAATACAATCAAAAGTGAAATCGATTTTGATCTAACGAAAAATTTGAAAATTGAAAACGGAAATAGAATAGGATGAAAAAGATAGAAAATCAATAAAAGAAGGTAGGTAGAAAAACTTATTAGACACTGGGATCGATGGTATCTAATAAGTTCTACCTACTATTGATTTGAACCAATGACTCCGCCGTATGAAAGCAATACTCTAACATTTGAGTTAAGTAGGTCATTTATTATCATAAGGAATCATAAAGAGAAAGAAAAGGGACCTATTACATCGATGGATTATAAATCCAATATTACTTCTAAGCAATACCAATCAAACCGACCAAAAGGGTATGATTATGATGTTGGATCATGTAATATTCATCTTGACAAGAAATTATCTACATAATATGATAAAATATGTATCACAAACACAAGGGCTATAGCTCAGTTGGTAGAGCACCTCGTTTACACGTGCGCCAATGTTTTTCAGGGAAGTCTATCATGCAATCAAAAGAATTGATCTTTTTGAGAAATCGATGTCTTACTCCATTACTTTGAAGGAACAAAACAAGAGAACAATAGCCTGACAAATGGTTCGGTCCATGTGTGCTCAACCGTGTGGGATGAAATTAGGCTTGGTTTAAGCCACATTTCTGACCCTCCTCAAGCATACCTAAATCACATCATTTCATACCATTTCAATGCACTTATAGGCAACCAAAACATGTCAATTCATATACAAACCATGTCATTTCATCTTCAACCATTTCACTACTCAAATTATAACCATAAACATACCACATCAATATGTCATAACCTACATTTTTCACTTATCTTCCATATGTAAGTTCTTACCATATTATCATCTAATTCATGTCACAAAATATACCAATTCATTATCATCAAAATGTACCAATTCATCATCCCTATACCATACCAAACATGCCAAAACACAAGGCTATATATATATACATCATATATCACTTATAAATCTTATGAATTAAGCTAACTTAAATGGCTAAATACTCACCAACATTTACATCATATATAAGCCAAATCCACATTAAACATTACCGAACACATTTCCACATAACTCAAGCCTATACATGCTATATAACCAAGCCACAAGTGTATAAATACCGAAATCAAAAAACGGATAGTGTGATGCGATCTCCGCTGACTTCCAACCCGAGCAAACGTCTGAATCACTATAAAACATAGAAAAATAACACAAAGTAAGGTATAAAGCTTAGTAAGCTCGTATGATTATAGCTTAGTAGGCTCGTATGATATTAAACTTATTTTATTGAATAAGCACATATTAAGCATTTATATATACTATAATATAAATTAATTTGATTTCATCTTTATACCATAATTCCAATCACATAATTAACAAAGCTTCACAAGTTTATTTATTTCTTTGCTCTTGTGGATCAATTACATTCTTATCCAATCATTCACATTTACATGTACATAAGTGAATATATATATAACTTTATTTAATCCAATATCAATCACATTTTATTTAGTAAAGATGACTCATGTGAAATATCATCAAATAACGGTATTTCGCACACTATGTGCCTATGTATATTTAGTTAAAACATCTATAACTCATATCTTACACATCATTCAATTCATACCTCATTATACCCAAATAAACACATTTTTGGCATAAAACATACTTATACATAAATCTTTCTCATTTCATACACATGATACACTAAGAACTCACCAAATTACCTTCATTCGATTCTCATATAGGTTTTGTACATACCTGTTACACTTAATTTGACTATACTTTCATTCTCGTCTTGACTATGCCCATTGAACCATTCAGAATCACTAAGGATACTCGGGAATCACACATAGGTCGTACAATACCATATCCCAGATATGGTCTTACATGTAATCTCATATCGATGCCAATGTCCCAGACATGGTCTTACACGAAAATCATATAACAATGCCAATGTCCCAGACATGGTCTTACACGTAATCACAATACAATGCCAATGTCCCAGACAAGTTCTTCCATGTAATCACATCTCGGTAATCCTAATGTCATGACATTTGTATCCTATACTATTCCTAAGGTTCGTACGGGACTTTCGGATATCGTAACTTCGTCGATTCTTGCTCGTATTGATCATCATTCATCATTCAATTCAATTAAATAATAATTAAGCATTTATAACACAATTTAAATATGTTTATTAGCATTCGAACTTACCTCATTTGATGTAACGACGAATTAGGTCGACTAATTAAATACTTTGTTTTCCCCCATTCTAGATTCAAATCTCATTTTTCTCATTCTATGTAATAACAAATTTTACTTATTTAATCATTAATTCATTCAATTTAACACAATTTACACATTTTGTCAAAATTACACTTTTGCCCTATTATTTCACATTTTTTTGCAATTTAGTCCTTATCACATAAAAATACAAATTCATACAATTCAATACCAGCCCATGCTAGCCGAATTTTCTTTATATTCATATCAGCCCATTTTTCTTATTAATTCACACATTTACCTATGGATTTTACAAATTTCTCAATTAAATCTGTAATTGACATTTTTGTCAAAAAATCACTTTATAAAACTTGTTAATCTAGCTTCAAACTTTAATAATCTATCATAAAACATCTAAACAACCAAGCATTCAACAATGTCATCATTCAAAATCTATAAAATTTTCGAAAATGGAGATACGGGCTAGCTAGATTAAGCTGCAACGAGATCAAAAATGTAGAAATCATTAAAAACCGAGTAAAAATCGTATCTTGATTAAGCTTCCAAGTGACCGAATGTTTAAGCTTCTTTAATGGCTTTCTCAAGCTTTGATTTTCGGTGGAAGGAAGATGACAACTAATGAATTTTTATGTTTTATTTTATTTATTAAACATTATTTCATAATTACTATTATAACCTTGTTAATTAACCTTATAATTCTCATTATATAAGCCCATATTTTTCCACAAATTATATTAATGGTATATTTACCATGAAAGTACTCATTCTTTTCATTTCTATAGTCATTTGGTTCATTTCACTTAGAGAACTTATATTTTATGCCTTACGCGATTTAGTCCTTTTTACCGAATTAAGCATTTAAACGGTAAAATTTCTTAACGAAATTTTTATACTATCATTCTATCATGCTGTAAAACTTATTAAAATAATAAAATAAATATTTTAACTTTGGATTTGTGGTCTCGAAACCACTGTTCTGATTTGACTGAAAAATGGGTTGTTACAGATGATTAGAAACATTTTTACATGATTTGAGAGTCAATTAAAGGATTTTTATCAATGTCATCTTCTTCCTAGAACACATGGTTCTTTAATGGCGGATCTTGAATTTTGAGAGGAAATCTATAAATCAATGGATGTTCCAACTCAAAATAGATCTATTAAAAGGTTTTTGATCTTATTTATCAAGATTAAACATGATTTGTGAGGTAATTTAAAGAAATCTGAATTTCATCATCTTCATGAACCGATTTTCTGGAATTTTGTAAAATTGATTTAAAGATGAAATTGATTCTTAGTATAAGTGTATTTGGTCTATTATTGATGATTGAAAATGTTTAGGAGCGTTGGAGAGATCGATTTTGTGAGGAATCGAGTTTTCAACTTGATGTTACAAATTTGGTAAGGTATCTTTGTGAGAGGATTTCGACTAGTATAGTTAATTAAAATTCATGTTTATTATAGCATTGGAAAGGTGATAATGTCTACTTTATCTCTGTTAAAGCTTCGAATTTGAAGAGGACCGAGCTAACCGGAATTGAAGCTTGGATTTGCTTGGTTGATCACTTGTTTGTAGTAGAATAAATTGTGTGGTGAGTGTTTCTAAGGGTGATTTGGTAAATTGACCCTCATTTATGTTTAATTAGTAGCTTAATTGATGATTTCAATTTATTAATTATGTTTGAATGATTGATTTTTGTAAGATTGATATTATATGTACAAGAGTTGAATTTTTATTGAATAATGGTAAGTAAGCATATAGGTGGTTTAGTGCAATTTAATTAGGTTAATTATAGTGATGATTAAAGCATGTTTACTGGATTTTTTTATCATGATATATTGGTGTTAAAATTTGTAACTGAACATTGGAAAATGGCAAATGAAATGCTTGATTTAATTGGATGTTAAATGGTTATGTTATATGTTACATGTAAGCATTTTGTCACATTAAATTGAGCACAATAATAATTGATTTATATGCTATGTTTGACTGAATATATTGGCAACATGCATAGTGGATCCATTGGATATGGTTGGCATGCCATAGGATTTGTGAGTACTCACATTTATTTGTGACAATGTAAGCATATGGCACTAGGTGGACTGATTTGTTTGGAGTAGATAAGAGAGTGTTGAGTATGAGTCTCCACTCATTGGGTTATTTGAGGTGCTATAAGGGAGCGTGTGCTTTGGCCCACACAACTCGGTGGATTGTATTTGATATTTTTTGGAGTTTGGAGATCCGTTTATCCGATGTATGATCACCTGATTAAGCCATGAGAAGTGTATGCCAATATATATTTATGTGTGATTATTGTTATATCATTCGATGTTTGTAAGCCATGAATAATTGATTCTTGATATTGATAAAGCATAGGGAAATTAAATTGACATGTTTCATTATTATGGTTGATAACTGGTGATTGATTGGATGTGATTTAATCATGATTTGGAAGTTGATTTACTAGTCGTTTTTATTAACATTCACTAAGCTTTTTAAAGCTCACACCCTCACAATTCGTGCAGGTAATCATCGGGCTTGAGGAGCTGAGGAGCCGAGCAAGAGAGTTCCAAGAGATTTAGGCTTGGTAGAGACTTTATTACACGTGTTAGAGACTATAATCGAGCATTGTGGAACTCCCAGGAATTAGTTTAATTTTGGTTGTAATTAGACTTTGGACATTGGACATTTTATTTTGGATGGTTTTACAATAATTTTGAGGCATTTTAAGTTTAATTATTGAATGATTTACGGTATATTTTTGCTTGATAACACAGTGATTGATAACACGGTGTGTGAGGCATGAAATTTATACTAACGATTGTTTAAATGAAGCTTCCATGGAGTGGTTTACTAGCAACTAAGGTACGCCACTTGTTTGATTTATTCGGTGTTTGTTATGCATGGAATTAATTGCCTAATTCTATATAATTGAGGCTTAATTGATGTCAATAAATTCAATTGAAGAGTATGTTAATTAATCGTAGTTAAATTGGGTTTAATTGGCCATTAAAATATGCAAAATCGGGTTTTAAAATGAGTTTTTCGCAAAAATAAGTGCAGTAGTTTTCACATGAGTGTGTGCCTATCCACACGGGTGTGTGCCTATCCACACGGGCGTGTGAGGGGTTGCACATAGTCATGTGGGTAAGTGATACGAGCGTGTGGAGACTAGAGCTATCACATACGGGCATGTGAGATTTCCACACAGGCGTGTGCGATCGGCCTAAAAGTTTTTCACGACGTGAACACAGTCATTTAATGACATGCGGTTTAGGAGACACGACCGTGTGGGTTTTGGGGGTTTGAATTTGTCTTTTTAAATTGGTATTCTAATTTATTTAAGTTACAATTTAGTCCTGAAAATTGATTAGTCTAATTAGAGCCTTAGATGATAAGGAAACTTGGTAAAAATTTAGGATTAATCTTATAATGGGTAAAATTCGATAGAAACACACTTATTTTATAAATGGGAATAGGTACTAATAGTTTTTATTTGTTACAATTTAGGTCCTAATAATAAAACTTGAATTAGACATAGTAAACGAACTCAAATTAAGCTAAAAAAATTTTAGGCTTGCATAATTTGACTAAAAGAAGGTTGGTAAACACATAAATCCAAAATCGATTAGTTTTACCATAGGTGGTAAGATGACAAAAATGCTCGTAGGTTAAATTACCTAGGAAAAGTTTAAAATTGGCTCATAATTTGCTTCCGCATTAATAAATAACTAATAATTTGCTAAGATTGAGGTGTTATAAGGTCAGGGTGTGCCTTTGATGGTCGTTAGCCGGAGAGTCACTTAGGTGGCTAATGTAATGCTTCGAATTTGGGCCGGTCCGCCCCGATCGAGCTTGGGGTGTCATCAATTCAACTCATGCAATTGCATGATTCATCTTTTTTATCAATACTTGAACTCATTTCAAAATTCACATCTCATTTCATCATTTCATAATTCATTTCTCATCTCATAATCATTTCTCAACTTTACCGTCTCAATATCAAACACATAAATTTATCATTTAATTTTTCCTATTAACACAACTTGGATTCGGATGGATACACAGATCCAACCAACACACTAGTTTGGCAACCAGTGCCTTACCAGATAAATCCAAAGTAATAAGAGCGATATATAAGTTGACACATAGTGTCTCATCGGTTAAACCGAAGCAAATTCGCACCTAGTGCCTCATCGACTCAAGGTCGAAGAAACCTTTGAACTCTTCCTATCCTATGGCATGTCATCTATATCCGAATTAGCTCAAAATAGGCATGTCATCTATATCCAAATTAGCTCAAAATAGTTAATAGGATTTCATTTCATATTTCAATACGTCAAATGTCCCATTCTCATATATATACACATTGTCACATATAGTCAATTCAATATTCACATAATCAACACATTTCATAATATACACAATCAGTCCATTTCAAATCATCTATTAATTCAATTCGATCCCAAAGTACAAAAGTACTCACCTCAATTGCTTACCGTATATAACCATGCAATATATAACAATTTATAACTTAATTCGGATTATAGAAACACAAACCGTATATTCCGAGCTACTCGACGTCGACTTGTCTTTCCCTTTCTTACTCGAGGATTTTGGGACGACGTTCGCTACGGAATAAAATAATCACAATAGATTAATAATACACAACTAAATTTTCATTAAATTTCAAATGTTACACTAGATTTTGTATAACCCTCAATTTAGTCCCTAAACCAAGACTAATTTTAATATTCACATTTAACCTCAAATTTTTGTACTAATTTCACTTTAAGCTAAATTTAGCTCCTTATTTTCAATTCTACCCCTTAATTTTAAAATTTTCACAATTTAGTCCCTACTACTCAAAATTAAAAATTAATTTCACAATTTAGTCCTTTTCCACTTCTAACTTAAAAATCTATCAATTTAACCCCTAGTACTTAAACTATTCAACAATAACATCTAAAATCTTAATCAATACTAAAAATTATAACATGGGTCGGGTAGCTCTAAGTATTGGGATTCCAAAAAAAGTAAAAATTACAAGAAAAAAGACTAAATTGACTAAACAATTGAAGTTAGAATGCTAGAAACCCCTAGGTCATTCGTGACTATCTTCTCTTCTTTTCTTTTAAAATTTTCATGCTTTAATTCTCTTCTTCCCACTTTCTTATTTCCTTTTTCTTTTATTATGATCTCATTTTATTTCTTCTTCTTCTTATTATTATAATATACATACATTAAAGTTAACTTAGGGTCTGTTTGTTTACATGTAAAAGGTTTTACGAAGAATGTTTTCTACATTTTCCTATGTTTGTTTCACAGAAAATAGTTTGGTCAGCGGAAAATGACTTACAGATCAAGGTAAAATAAGCTATTTTTCCCGTAAAATGACTTACCCTTTTGAAAAGTGTAAGTTATTTTCGGAAAAGAGCTCATCTATAGATATTTTTATTTTTATATAAAAATTAAATTAAATCAATCTTAATATTATTATATTGATAATAAATTTTATTTTTATTTTTAAAAATATTTAAAATAATATATTTTTTAACATTATTAAACATACATATTTAATTTAGTCATATAATAAATTATTAATATAATAAGTATAATTTATTAATATAATAAATTATTTAATATTTCAATTTTATTTTAATAATAAATTTTAAAAATAATAATTTTAAATAATATTATTTACATGTTATTGAAAATATTCAATATTAATATTTTAATAATAAATATTTATTACAATTATAAATATATTAATAATAAATGTTTTGTAGTATAAATGTTAAAATATGTTATAAGTCTATGTACACTTCACAGATTTGTAATTTAGTTTTTGTACTTTTATTTTTAAGAATTTAGTCCATTTACTTTTTAAATTTGAAAATTAAGTCCAATTATTAACATCGTTAATTTTTTTGTCAATTTTGTTTATGTCACGTTTTTAAATAAAAATTCTCACTTAGTAATCATGTAATTAAAAAATGACGTTGTAATAAATCTGAATTTAACATAATATTTTTTATATATGCAAAAACAATGTAAAATATAAAATTATAGATAAAAATAAATTCAATTAAACAATGAAAAAATAAGAAAATCTCAAATATATGTTTGTTTAATTGAAAACAACTTTTATAAAATATTTTTAACAAATCTACTAAACAACAGAAAATATTTTACATAGATTCATCCAAATACCAGAAAATATTAACTTTTTCAGAAAAGTAAATCGTTTTCCAGAAATTATTTTCCGGAAGTCATTTTTAGTGAAACAAACGAAGCCTTATTATATATATATATAATACACATGCAAATTTTCTTAAATCATAATTGGCGACCCCACCATTTAATAAATGGTATATTTGCTACTCTAATCCCCTATATTTATTTAGATCTATAATTCAACTTTTGACCTTAACGCGATTTGATCCTTGTACCTTAATATCTCATAATTTCATGAAATTTACCTATCCGAAATTTAATTCGCTATTAGACTAACTTTTTAAATATTTAATAAAAATATTTACGAGCTCGTTTTACAAGAACGAAATCTCGAGCTTCACTTTCTGACACTCTTAACTATCGGGTCGTTACATTATTCACTCACATTAAATAGAAATAATGCCCTGTATCAACAATTGAAAAATCCTTTGCAAGCTTCCAAATCTATTTCAACCTATTCAATAAGAAGGAAAATCCCACCGGATTTCCTAGAATTTTGACAATTAAAGCTTTCGTCCAAGGGTCACATAATGCTTCATGCTTTTCTTGGGAGATCGATAGGCTAAACTATCCCACATTGTTATCAATTATGGAACTGAAAGATTCATCAACATCCTCAACAGGAATCATGACGTCATCCCAAGAATTATTAAAGACATATCTCTTATTCAAAATCACATCTTTAAAACTGAAATAATTTGCAACTTGAGCGGCATAGGATGTACCCATCACATCAGATCCATTAAAAGAACACTTAATATCATGGCTTCGAATTAGTCTATTAAATAAATTTGTCAACCGCGGTGTCCTAGCACAATCTCTTAGCAGAGAACGACCCACAAAGGGGCCTGGAGAAGACCCTTCCAAGGTTATACGCAACAAGAAAAGAAGGGGCAATTACAAAGAAAAGTCAAAGAAAGTAAAAAAGTAGGTACCTCTTTTATTTTTAAAATAAAATATTAATATTGTTTTAAATTAAATAGATTAAATTACATGTTTGTTAATAATAAATTTATCATCACATTTCTAGTAAAGTGCTTAAGGAAGCAAATGTGTCGATATAACTTTATTGAGATTTTATTTAATTGTAATGTTATAATTCTACTAATCCTATTCACATTTCCAAAAAATACATTTAGGTGAGTGTTCCATTAAATTAAGTAAATAAATTTCGAGTTAATCGAGCTGATGAGTGCTATTTTATCATTCTAACTCAATTTAAAATTTTTAATCGAGTTAAGTGAATTGAGATTCAAGTCAAATAAATTTATTCGAGTTAAAGTAATTTTTTTTAAATTGGCCATATTAAAATATTGTTGACAATATAACTAAATTTAACATTAAATAACATAAATACTATATATATTTGAAAACTCTTTTAAAATAAAATAAGAGAAAAATACAATATAGTTAGCATGATAAATTTGATTTGATAATTTGCTTAAGACATCAAATTTATCATTTTGAGTTTTTTAAAATCATCATTTAACATATCTATTTAAGATTTTAATTTTTTTATATGTTTAATTTATTCTTATTTGGAAAAAATGTTTTATAAATATATTAAAATTTTGAAAATAATTTTATTTTTTTAGATAAACTAATTTACTTATTTTAAAACTATAACATACTCAAAAGCTATTAGATTAATTTGTTATTTGAGTGATTGAACGGTAAAATTAACGGTTTCCAATTAGAAAAAAAAAACAATTTATTTATTAACATTTATTGGAAAATACGGAATAATTTGAATAATTGATTAACTCAAAATTGGAAGGAAAAAAAATTAATATTTTCGAATAGAATAGAGCTTTCCTTCATTCGAACATGGAAGGTACTAAATTCCCTTTCAGTGTAAAAGACACAAGATTGAGGCAATCAACTAGTCCTAGGCGAAAAATTAAAAATAGTGAGGCAATTGCACAATTAGTTCCACTTACTAGTGTTCTTCTTGGGAGGAAGAAAGCCTCTTTGTTCCATTATCAATTCAATGGCGATGATGAAGATGAAGATTTACGGTTACGGACTAAGAGCCCTACTTTCTACTTCCCTCTCGTCTTCTCCTTTTCATTCCGTTCCGTCTCGCACTTTCTCGTCTTCCTCCTTTGAGGTAAGCATCCTTTCCCTCAAAACTTTTGCCTTTTATTTTTTGGACTGTATCTTGCCTCAAATATGAAATTTAAATTTTCATTCCAAATATATTGCTTTGGTTCTAGCTGTTTAACTGGAGTTAGAGTTGATTTTTTTTATGCCTGGGAAAAAAGGAAATTGAGACTTTAATTAAGGATGATTGGACGAATCAACTCACTAAACTCCGGGTTCGGAGTCAGAGTTGCTAGATTGATTTCCAGGCTACCTACTCAAGTGAAAACATAAGAAATTTAAATTAGTTAGGACCTAGGAAGAGCTAAGTTTGGTTTAATAAATTCATTGGATTATGTTCTTAAAATGATGCACAATGAAATCTCTGCATTGAGCATTCTCAATTAGGAAAGCTTTTTGTTAATCAGGTTTTCATATAATAATGGAAATTGTCATCGGTGAGTGTTTTTGGTTTAGTTGTTGGTGGAAATATAATCTGTTTCTCATGTTCTTTCAGTACTAATTACTTCTATTTTTATGCTACCGTGTCTTATTGTAGTTTTTGTTCCGATTCTTCTCCTAAATCCTATTTCGATTATATGTATCATTCTTTTACTTTGACAGAATGTTGGATTCATAGGGCTGGGAAATATGGGATCCAGAATGGCAAATAATTTACTCAAAGCTGGATACAAAATGACTGTTCATGATGTGTAATGCATTCAAAATTTTCCTCTCCTTCAAAGTTCCTTGCTTATTTAGCTTCTGTTCTTTCCAGCTAGTTTTTATGCTCTTTATTCTATTTAGGTGCTTCTTTGTGTAGAAAATAGAAATGCTACATTTCTACTCTGAAGCAAATTTGCAGCTTTATTTTTTAATTCAGAAACTGTAATGTCATGAAGAAGTACTCTGATATGGGAGTTTCAACAAAACAAACACCTTTTGAAGTTGCAGAAGCAAGTGATGTTGTAATCACAATGTTGCCTTCATCATCTCATGTGAGCATTAAGACTCAGTTAATCTCTCCAATGCTTTTCTGTTGTGGTCCATAATGCATATATAAACTTATTCTAGTTTTGATTTTTATCTTTTCGTCTTTCAGGCTGTCCATCAAGTCTGTTATCTTTTTGTCACTGTGAAATCATTCTTTCGCTAGATCCATAGAAGTTGTTTATTAGCTAGAACTTGGTTTTCTGTATTCTTGTTTACAATTATGGCTATCAGTTCTTGCTGTAATGTTATAGAGGAAAAAGGTAGGTTCTATTTTATCTATTTTCTTCATTGTGTTAAACCAGAAATATTATAAGGAATGCAGGATGAAATATTATCTAGTGAAGTAATAAAATAGAGTTCATTAGTTTTCATTCTTATTGAGAATCAAATATGTGAGTTGAATCCTAATGCTTTCAGGTTGTGAATTATGTTGTGTAAATTATACTAGGGTAAGTACTTAGGTGTCCTAATGCTAGGTTGTTAATTTAGATTTATCAGATTCAGATGCTATTAAATATTAATTTTTCTTTTCTCTTTGATTTCTAAGGTTTATTATCAACTGCAAAAATGTCTTCCTTAATGTCCAATATGATGTATACAGGTATTGAATGTTTACAATGGACCAGATGGCTTACTTCAAGGAGGAGATCTCCTAACGCCTCAATTATTTATAGATTCATCTACTATTGATCCCCAAACATCAAGAAAGCTCGCTGTGTCTGTATCTAATTGCATTTTAAAGGAAAAGAAAGGTACCAATCAGTGAGTTAAGCTAAATATGAGATTTTAATAGAACTTTTAGTCATTAGGATAAACATGATTAGTATATCACTCTCTTTGTTTTATTTATCATTTAATATGTGAGATCCTTTTTTTTTTTTTTTAAACTTCATGTCTTACTTTCCTATGATCCTCTTTCTCTCATCACACACAAATACACTGACCTCTTATCAAGAGAAATTGAAGATTATGATTTGGTTGAGAGACATTGAAACAAGATCGTAGTGATGTGTTAGATGTTAATTTGGGATCACCATTGTGTTGACATTAACATTCAAACATGAGAATGAGACAGCTATATTTGAGATGAACCTGCATGATATGTCTTCATTCCTTTGCAACCTTCATCTTTAAATAAATATACATCCACACACGCATAAACACATATATTTTTTCAGTTTGAATTCATATAACTTATGTAGAGAATTGGGAGAACCCTGTCATGTTGGATGCTCCCGTCTCTGGAGGTGTTGTAGCTGCTGAAGCTGGTTCACTTACTTTCATGGTACGA
The DNA here is from genome assembly GCA_025698475.1 of Gossypium anomalum. Lineage (NCBI taxonomy): Eukaryota > Viridiplantae > Streptophyta > Magnoliopsida > Malvales > Malvaceae > Gossypium > Gossypium anomalum. The sequence continues at coordinate 52,387,697 of CM046958.1, read as the reverse complement.
ATTCACTTTTGATCACCTTCTTTTTCTAGAGTTGACCTATTATATATTGTTTTCCATTGAATGCATATGGACACTCATTAAACTTCTTCCCAACCTTCTTCAGTTCTTCCCCAGGATAGCAGTCCTCAGTTGTAAATTACTTTTACTAGTAAATATTTTTCCAATTATTTTAACCTTGTTCGTGAGTGTACTGTTTAGTATCAATTTCGTTGCAAGATATTATAATTTTTACTTTATATTTTCAATGATGTATGTAAGATTAGTTGCCACAGAAGTCTGGTGTTTTAGAAACACAAATGATATTAGGTTGGCAACACTTTTAGGTAGTATTAAACTTATGATAAAAAATGCCATGTGATCCAGGTTGGTGGCTCTGAAGATGTGTATCTTGCTGCCAAATCCTTACTCCTCTCGATGGGAAAAAACGCAATTTTCTGTGGTGGACCAGGAAATGGTTCAGTAAGTTCTCTTAAGACAATGAAAATATTTCCTTTTGATTTCCTCAATCTCTCTCTTTGCCCCTCCCTCCCTCCCTCCCTCCAGAATAGCAAGTAGGACAAGAAAACTCAAGTTTACACTATATTTTCAAGAAATTTTAGTTTGTCATAGTTTCTGGATAAATTTGACTAATGACTAAGAGTTTTCTTGCTTTCTAAGCAGTCTTGGCTAACTAATGATGATATATGACATCATCTATAGAATCGATGATCGTATCAGTTTAAAGCATGCAGCCCAAAATATTTACTGCAAGGGGATGGACTTAATTGGACTCATAATGGGTGTAACTAAGCAGCCAAAGTTATAATTTGGTCAAGTATCAGTTCTTAATAAATTTAGACAGCCTGCAGTTATAGGAGTTACTTTTTCATTCATGCTTAAAATAATAAAATTTGCAACGGGAAATATTAATATGTAACAAATAAAGCCTCATTTCATATTTTCTTCAATGCGATAACTTGGAGAATTTTTATATATTTTTTGTATGATAATATGGCAGGGATAGGGGTAAGTTCATCCATTAATTTGTTTTGCTGGTGGTGAAATAATAATTCCTTTTGGTCTGTTTTAGGTTTCATTCTTATTCTTCAACTCTATGGATTTGTAGGTGAAGTTGTGATATCATTGGTTTGGTTCCTGTTATCCAGGTGGCAAAGATATGCAACAATTTGGCAATGGTTATTAGCATGCTTGGACTGTCAGAAGCTCTAGCTCTTGGTCAGTCTCTAGGAATAACTGCCAGTACGCTGACAAAGATATTTAACTCTTCAAGTGCACGCTGTTGGAGTAGGTACTAAGCACTTCTCTACTGTCTCACTGTTATGCGCCTTGGCGTAGGATATAGTCACAGGTCTAGACGAGAAAGAATTCTTGCTTCGACCTATGGTTACTCAAAAGGCAGATTCGTTCTTGACTAAACCCCCTCTCAAAATAACGTTTCTTTTTGATAGAATAATTGCTTATAAACTGTTAATAACAAAGGAAAGAGCCCTAATTGACATAAAATAGAATTCCTAACTTAGAGTTTATGAAGGAAACAAAAACCTAATATAATAGACAAAATAAGTAAAACTAAAACTCTTAATAAAACCTGATATAATAAATAAAACTAAAATTCCTATTGCAATAAAAGCGTCCATATCATTACTCGGAGTTGAGCTTGTCCTCAAGCTCAAATTCAGAATAAACTTCAGAACTTATCCAAAATCATCTATCTCATCATCATCTTGCTTGCCTTCAACATATGGTACTTCTATCCCAAATAACCTTTTACATTTGTGTCCCATGGAACAAGACTCTTCACAATTATAACACAGCCCTTTAGCCCTTCTTTCTGCCATTTCTGTCTGTGTCAATCTCTTAATAAATGGTGCAGAAGAATTTATTTTGCCGTTGTTCCCTATTGGTTCTGTTGTTTGTCCCTCTGCCTTTGCAATGCTCTTAGTTGTTGGAATGATTGAATTGCTGCCAATGTTTTGGGAAGTTGGCCAATTCAGGATGGCTCGAGATGACAGTTTGGAAGAGACATTTTGTCTACGTTCCAATGTTTGAGCCATATTTATTGCAACTCCAAGGTTTTCCGGTTGTTGCATCTCAATATCAATTCTAAGTTCCTCGATCAACCCGGCAGTAAAGAGGTTTACTTGTTGTTGAGGTTTAAAATCAGTAGTCCTAGCCAATAGTGATTGAAATTGGTGTCGATATTCCTCTACAATCCCAGTTTGTTTCATTTTGCCTCTCCTAAAAGATGGAATGGTGCTAAGCTTACTTTGTCTTCTTCGTTAGTTCGTTGATTGCCAAAAAAAATTTCGCATCTTTTCAACCACCCTAAAGTATCTCCGACACTATCATAAGTGGGAAATTCCATCTTAGAGTATTGTGGCACCATGCACCCACCGTGTTGCAAGTCTAAATTCCTTTTCCTGCCTCCGCTGCTGCCCTGTTCTTCATTATTCTTCTCTGAATCTCCTTTTGTTATCTTTTGGACCGAAAGAGATAATATCGCCACCTGCTCCTCTAATGCTTGTTGCCTTGTAGCCATTTGTTCCATGAAAGCCTCCAGCTTGGCTGTCAAAGTCCTTTTGTCACCCATGACAGCTGGCTCGGATACCAAGTTGTTATGCGCCTTGGCGTAGGATCTAGTCACAGGTCTAGACGAGAAAGAATTCTTGCTTTGACCTATGGTTACTCACAAGGTAGATTCGTCCTTGACTGAACCCCCTCTCAAAATAATGTTTCTTTTTGATAGAATAATTGCCTTTTATAGACTGTTAATAACAAAGGAAAGAGTCCTAATTGACATAAAATTGAATTCCTAACTTAGAGTTTATATGAAGGAAACAAAAACCTAATATAATAGAGAAAATAAGTAAAACTAAAACTCTTAATAAAACCTAATATAATAAATAAAACTAAAATTCCTATTGCAATAAAAGTGTCCATATCACTCACTTGCAAATATAATAAAACAAATCTTCTTCAAGTTACCCATGTGCTAGCCTCTTATACCATTCAAAATTCTCTGCCTAGCTTCAAATCTTTTATTAGAAGACAATCATACAGGACCCAAAAAAAAAAAGTTATGACCCTAAGCGTGGAACATGTACCTGTTTTTAATTAGTTGACAACACTTTATATAAATTAGATCCACTGTTTACCTGTTTGTTGTCGCGTAAACAGGTTTAATGCTTTTAATCTAGGAAGTCAGATCATTCATTTCTTACTTTACAATGTGTTTTCATGTTTTTGATGCATAGCTGTTTTCTGTTAGGCAAGAAATCTGGGGGAGGGGAGAGGGTAAGGGAAAGCTTAATTCGTATATATATGTTCTCAAGAGCATGTGAGGCTGGGCTAGTTTTATCAAGAGTGAGTTATTCTTCGAATTGGGATAATTCGAGAACTGGTTTACTGTTGGTGAATTTCCCATAGATATGCTCCATAATTCTAAAATGTGCTCAATGTGACAGTGATAGTTATAATCCAGTTCCTGGTGTGATGCAAGGAGTGCCTTCTTCAAGGAATTATAGTGGTGGATTTGCATCCAAGCTCATGGTAATCAGGTTTCTTTGCCTATATTTATATCTGTATAGATAAAAACTTGCTTCACATTTATCATGCTTCATCAGGTTGCATAAGGCACTGGAAGCTTATAAGTTATTTAGGCTGAAATAGCATATAATGACTAGTTAACACAATCTATTTTACATTCTAGTTTAGCTCATTCTCTTTCTGCCATTCTGTTCTTTCAGTTTTCAGAATCTAACATGAACTATACATACAGGAATTACTAATTCTTACAAGAAGTAACATGCTTGGTCATATTTCTATTCCATTGAAGTTTAACACACATAAACCTGTGCACGTGCATGTCTTCAAATTTCTGGTCTGAATTTATGAGCAAAATATACATAATATTTCCATTTATAATTTCTTATGGAATTTAAATGCATTTTGTTTTTTTTAATTAAAAGTTGACTCCTCCTATTCATGCATGCAGAAGCACACCTTTTGTTTGATAGGTGCTTGTGCTACTTGCTTTTTTTCTGTTAGCTTTCTACTCATCGAAAATTTGTTATAAAGAAAAAGCAAAAGGTTAAATATATATACAATACACACACGCATAAATGAAAATCTAATTGATTTAAAATGACAAATGGTTAACATCTAACATCAATAACTATAGTTGTCTATATGGAAGTAGTAACATGCATTTCTTTTCATTTGAAAAAACTATGTAATTTGTGTATAGTCCTTCATGAATTTTACTTTCTCCTGTACCAAGTGCTTTTTTCCTTTTTCAGTTCCAAAAGTAAAAAGAAAATAGCAAATAGGGGCTAGGCTATACATTAATAAAAGTTGTATTTTAGTTATATGACTGAATGTTGAAAATAAATCATGGACACTGAAGTAGGAGCAGTTATATTGTTATGTATGTGATCACCATTGCATAAGTCACTCACTTTGACATTGGACTTTAATTTCCCCATCTCTGGGTTTCCACTGGACTTATCCGAGGATGGAAACATCTTCATTTTAACAATGCAGGCTAAAGACCTAAACCTTGCTGCTGCATCAGCAGAAGAAGTTGGTCAAAGATGTCCACTGACATTTCTAGCACAAAATATGTATGTATCGTAACTGATTTTTCATTTTTAACCCAGTTACAGCATTGCAACTTATAAACAGCATGAAAATTATGTAGAATAAGCCTCCTTTGAGGTATTGCATAAAATGGTTTTGAATTGTTAACCGGTTTACAAAATGTCTTTTTGCATAGAGTAAATGACATTGGAACTGTTGTTGAAGATAATAATCCTTTCCACATGCAATAATGGACTTTGTATTTGGTTTTTCATGAAATAATTTGCCAAAATTTTCTTGGTCAAGCAGTTTATGCTTTTTCTGGTTTCTAAGTTCTAGAAGTTGATATCTAGCCCTTAACTAGCGATTTGTTGTGTCTGACAGTAGACACCGGCTACTTTAGCAGCAAAAGAAACTAGCCTATATCAAATGATTTTGTAGTACTTCTACCTCTATATTACATGGATTTGCCTCGACCCTTCTGGCTCAGATTGCATTATGTTCTTTTAAGTATGGAGATGGAATTCCAACTCAACACCATATGTTGATGACCTAGTTACTTTCTACAGATATACAGAGATTTGCAACGATGGTCATGAAACTGAAGACTTCTCGTGTGTGTTCCAGCATTATTACTCTGGAAAGAGTGAACGCAATTAGGTTCACTTGTGCAAGTATAAGAAAAGAAAATGTTTGAGCTTGGTAGCAAAAAGCATTGCATTTCATCCGAATAATTCATGGTGGACATAAGACATTGTATTCAACTTGATGTTTTAAGCATACTTATGATCAAGTGGTAATGGTTTGTGACCAACGAAAAGAACCTGTTAGCTTTTCTTAATGTGACACCGTATAAGCCAGATGTGAAGGATAACCTTTATTGCTTTTACAATACAATATGACGAGTTGTGTTGGCAAATGTTTTACCTCTTTTCTTGTTTGATTCAACAGTATTGCCACCAAAAATGCCTTTTTGTTTTGTTCTATATTTTGAGACTTCGGAAGGTGATAAATGAATGGTTAGAATATGCGATAATTTTGTATTTTCATTTTAAAATGTCACGTCAAAAAAATTAATAAAAATAACATAACAGTGTTAACAATTGAACTTTGAAATTTAAAAAAGAAAATAATTAAAATTAAAATTTATAAATAGTTGTTATTTTAACCTAAATGAATATATGTGAGCAGCCTGTGAAGAGAAATGACCGGTATGTTCCATTACCATCAGATCTCATGAGAATTTGATGTATTAAAATACAGGAATTATAAGTTAAGGATATAAAGTATATGTTCACAATTTCTTATATGTGCAGATTTAGGCTCGACGGTGGGCATGAGTCGAAATTTTTTAAATTATTTGAATGATTTATAATGATTTTGTTTAATTTGGTTTTAATATTTTCATTTATACTATTATTTAAGCATTTTATTGAACCTTTAATTGGATTATTAATTCAATAATAAAATTATAAAAATACTCCTTTTAAATTATAATTAATATCATTATGATTGCAGCTTTGATATCCCAAGTTTTTAATATAACAACACTTTATACATTTTATATTTCATTTCCTAAGTAATTTGGTTCAAATATAATTGAAAATTTTATCAAACATTTTTACAATTATGGAAGGAGTGATTTGGAATATTGGCAATGGGCACACAACGAATTTTTGGAGAGATTATAGCTCTTATCAGAAGAGGTTCCCTTGGAATTGGTGTCAATTGCCACAATGACATGTTCGAGTGGCGATTAGGATTGGGAGAGAATAAGGTGGTGTTGTTGGATGATGTGGTGTGTCGTGTTGCTGCTAAGAGGCCTTTGGTTGGATGGGATTTGGATGACTTCCCTAAATGGTGATGGGATAAAACAACCCGTTTCACTATTATGTCAGCGTATGAATTTTTGGCAAACTCCATCAACAATATTTTGAGTAGTTACTAGTAGAGTATATGGTAGCTTGATTGTCCCTAACGTGTTAGAGTATTTCTATGGTTGGAGGCTCAAAATAAAGTGCTAACAAACAAGGTATGTGTTCGACGGCATATGGCAACTGATCCTTGTGCGATGTGTGGCTTTGAAGTTGAATCCATCAACCATGTCTTTCATTTTTGTCTCCCGGCGTTGACAGTTTGGTCACAACTTATTAAACCTGAAGAGCTACAAGAGTTTTTGAGCTAATCGTTGAATGAATGAATTCATATGTAAACATATCAAACCCCCTTCGATTTTTAGATGCCCCAAATAATTGGAGAAGGTTGTTTGGCATGGTATACTTGTGTATTTGGAAACAACACAATAGTGAGGTTTTTGGCTTTCTTTCAATGCTTGAGGGTTGCATTATCAGTCGAGCTCATTGGCTTTGTGTTGAGAGGGATGGTATCTAGGTTGGCCATAGGGTTTCTCATGGAAGGAGCTTTAATAGGGTAAGTACACTGATACATTGGGAAAAATAGGACGTTGGTTGGTTGAAGGTCAATATTGATGGGGCCAGGGACATACATTTGGACCATGCAATTGTTGGCAAGGTCATAAAGGACTATACTGTTGGATTTTTTATGAAGGAGAGTTTGAAACAAAAGAAAAAAAATAAAAAATGGAGAAATTAAATTTTGGTGAACTGTTTCATAAAAAAACTGATGTATAGTTTACATGAAAAATTATGCTTACATAAGCTAAAAATAATAATAAAATATTACAACTTGGCTTAATTCAGTGGCTAGATTCATAAAACTTTCTTTTTCATTTGTTGGTTTCTGTCTAATCGTCTACCAAAATGTTAATAAAAAGTTACCGCAGTTTCAGTGCAAGTTGGCAAGTTGGTAACTTGAAGAGTGAAGAGCTCGCAGGTGAGCTCTCATGCTTGGTGAGCTTGTAGTGTTATTGAGCTCCCACATTTGATGAGCTCGCACATTTTGGTGAGCTCGCAGTTCTAGTGAGCTTGCAGTTCATAGGTGAGCTTGCAGTCTTGGTGAGCTTACTATTTTGTAAAGCTCGCATATTTGGTGAAATTGCAAGTTCGGTGAGCTCACACATTTGGTGAGCTCGCAGTTCGCAGTTAGCATGGATGGTCATTTCGCAGCACTCCTCATTGACCTTCATGCTTTGAACTCCAATATCATAACACAACTTTTCAAACCTTATCTTCCCAAGAGGTTTTGTTAGAAAATCAACTAACTGGTCTTGTGAACTGCAATGAAATAATGTGATTTCATTGGCTTGTTCCACTTCTCTCACAAAGTGATACTTGATTTTGAAGTGTTTTGTTCTACCATGGAACATCGGATTTGCAATTGCAACAGTTGATTGGTTATCACAGTTGATCTCTGTTGCTTCTTCTTGTTTTAAATTTAAACCATTCAGGATTTTGTTGGAACGCCGGTGCCTCCAAGGCGCAGCGGAAAAATAAAATAATTAAAAATATTCCGGCGATCCAAACCATGGATCCATGTGTAAGGAACGTACCGGGGTGATAAAAGGTTTTGAAATTACTGAAACTTCAATCTGAGTAGACAGTGACGCCTAAGCAACGGGGATCCTGAACTACTATCGAACCAAACCGCAACCTTTCCGATGTCGGCCTCTATGTAGTCTACCCAGTTGACAATGAACGGTAGAAAAATCTCAAAAACTATTTTAGTGATTTTTATGCTAGACAGCTGCTAGACCCTTTAGCATAGTTTCGGGCTTATTTATATATTCTCTCTTTAGGGTTTTTACCTTGCCATATATAACACCCTTTTAATTGGTATATCTTTTTAATGAATATTAATTCATTAAAATTAATCTGAACATAACAGTCATCATTAAAATAAATATAATAATATTTAACCGAAAATTATAATTACATTAATTATAATAAAGATTTCTGTAAACTATATTTATTTAAACTTATATCTGAACCAAATTCATATACTATTGAAATTATGTTACGATTATGTGTACAACATCCTTATACGTATAGTATGTTCAGCAATTTGATTGCCCAATTAAATTAATTCTATAATTAATTTAATTCATCTGACAATCAGAATACAAGACCAACTATGTTTTACTCCGTTCATTTCAACCATAGGGTGTGACCCTATAGGTTCTTGTAATGTTAGCAGTAATATTAGAACGATTCTAATGTTACAAACAATGAGTGGCATCTAGCAATGAATCATTGCTACCTAAGTTACGAAAAGTCATGATTCGACATAACCTTTTGTGATTAACCTTTCATGCATTAATCCTTAAGTCCTATATCTTTTGAATGGATACAAGTCATGGAATAGTCACACTCGTATAGTCCATCCCATGTTTCTTGATACCTTAAGTGAACTATGATACTCAAATAAGTATGACATCTCATATCAACTTATTTGAGCATGGCCATGCATTTCTAGTCTCACTCAATCAAGTGGCCTAAGATATTACTCCCATTATGTAGGAGGGACTTATCCTATATTGATCAACCATATCCCTCTACATAGATTGTGGTATATCCAACATCAGTCTTTATAGAACAACCAGTTATGATGTTCGTTTGACTATATCAAAATATACAACTCACGATGTTGGGATAATGATGATCTCAAGTATGAGGATCATATACATATTAATCACTATGAGTAATGTTGTGACAATTACATAATAATCCAAGAAACATACTCATCATAGCAGTCACCCAATATGTTGTTCTCTAACACACATATTCATGCATTGATTTTGACACTCCATATCAATGACAACTCTTTATCATCAATCAACTACATGTTAGTCTTAATGCATTATTGTTGTCCTAGCCAACAATAATACTTGACTAATGATCTTTTAAGAATAATCATATTATTCTCAGGATATTATTATAAAACAATTTATTTATGTACACAGAAAAGAAACTGAAATAATAATGGCAACGCCTTATATCAATAAACGTGATAAATCAAGTATGTTATTACAACCATCTCGTGATTGATCTTTGGGCATACTCTTACAGATTTTTCTTAACCAAAAGGCTTGATTTACAACTGTTGCAATTGTGACACACTCAACTTCAGCAGTTGACCATGCTACTGTTTCTTGCTTCTTCGACTCCAACAAAACACACTTGATCCTAGAGTGAAGAAATAGCCTGAAGTACTCTTCTTGTATTCAGAAGATCCAACCCAATCAATGTCTGAATAACCAACTAGCTTGATCTTTCCAATCCTCATAAACATCACTCCATGATCTAAAGTTCCTCTTATGTATCGTAGAACACTTTTTGTTGCCTTGTAGTGGTTCACATTACAATAATGCATGAACCTTGACAATAGACTTAAAACAAACATGATGTCAGGTCTGGATGCTCTCAAGTAAAGTAGACATCCTACCAAGCTTCTGTAGCTTGTTTCATCAACATTTTCAACATCTTCATTGCTGGTGAGCTTCTCACCTTAAGCAATAGAGGTGCTCGCAGGTTTACAATTCTCCATACTATATCTTTGCATGATTTTTATAGCCAACCCCTTCTGGTTTATGAAAATTACATTGTGAGCGTGGTTCACCTCCAGACCGAGGAAGTATGTCATTTCACCTACGTCTAACATTTCAAACTTATCTTGCATCTGATCTTTGAATATAATTACCAGTTTGTTGTTGCTGCCAACTACAAGTAAAGCATAAACATTTAATTAAATAATAAGGAGTATTTTATTACCAGTTTTCTTCACATATAAAGTGGGCTCGCTGATTCTTCTTTCAAAACTCATTTTTGTAAGGAGACTGACAATTCTTTCATACTACGCTCTTGGTGTTTGCTTCAAACCATACAACGCTTTGTGCAATTTATACACCTTGGCCTCACACCTAGGTACTGTGAACCCTTGTGGTTGTTTGACATAAATCTCTTCCTTCAAGTAACCATTTAAGAAGGCTGACTTTACATCCATCTAATGTATTCTCCAACCTTTTTGAGCAATAGAGTTAGTAGCAGTCTTATGGTGTCTAACCTTGCAATAGGGGCAAAGGTTTAGTGAAGTCTACTCCATATTGCTGGCTAAACCCCTTCACAACCAACCTCACTTTATATCTGTTGACTGATCCATCAAGATTCATCTTGCTTCTGAGCACCCATTTGACACCAATTACTTTCTTGTGAACTAGTCTATCCACAAGCTCTCATGTTTCATTTTTGTTGATCATGGTGATCTCATCTTTCATAGATGTTCGCCATTCAACTTTTTGAGCAACTTCTTCAAAAGTGACTTGTAAGGCATCAAAAATAAGTCTAGTAGTTTTAGGTAAGTTTACCGGGTTCCAAGTAAAAATTGGGAATTAATCGGGTTAATTAGCGATTTATATTCTTAATTAGTTAGCTTAATTTCACCTAAAAATCGATAAATAATATTTTGGAAAATAAAAATATTTTTAAAAAATTAATTTTATGGTTTTAAATAATTTTTGGATGAAAATAAATATTTTGGGTAAAATTAGAATTTAAAAATAATTTAAAATGGGGGTTTAATTGGGTGATTTAAAATATTAATTATATAGGACTAATTTGAAAAACAAGGGAAATGTGTAAGAGGTTTTACAGCAAATAAACCATATTTTTGGAATTTTAGAGGGAAAGAAACAAATTGTAAAGCAAGGGAAAAGGGGGAGTGGCCTGATGGCAAATTCCCCAAATTTTGAAAATCAAGTGGGGGTTTTCAGTTTTAAAAAACTCTGCAACTACCTCACTTTTCACTCATTTTTCACCTGAATTGAGAACTTTTTCTCTTGTTTTTTTTTCTTATTTTCATAAACCAAATATAAGATAATAGACCTAAACCTTTTCTCTCCCAAAATTCTCTCTAAAATCTCTCAAAATAATTTTCAAAGTTGGGCAAAAAGTCATCCGAATTTTTTCAAGCATTTTGATTCAAACTTTCAAATCAATGATTTGAGTCCAATTGAAGGCAATCCTCATCTCTAAACTTGTTTTTAAATTGATTTCAATCATTATTTGTTAATTAAAGTGGTTATAATGGATTTTCAACTTTAATTTCTTCTTTCTTGAACTTGGGGATAAACAATGGTGGATCTTTAATTTTGAGTTAGAATCCAAATATTAATGGATGTCTAAGCTCAAAATAGGTCTAATAAGAGGTTTTTAATCTTAAACCAAAAGATCAAACACGTTTTGTGGATCAATTTTGAGAAATTCGAATTTGATCAAGAACATGGATGATTTTTCCGAAAAATTATGAAACGGATTAAATGATGAAATTAACACTTAGAATACATGTTATTGGACTAGGAATAAATATTAGAAGTGGTTTGAGGTGCTAAAAAGGGAGTTTAGTTGAGGAATTCCATATTTCAGCTTAATTGTGCAACATCGGTAAGGTAGTTTAGAGCAATGATTTAGATTCAAATACTTTATCAAATTTCATGTTTCTTGTTGCTATTGTTAGTTTGTAATGCATAATTTGTCTCTGTTAAAGCTCCACATCAAGAGGAAGAACGTGCAAATCAGAATTGAAGCTCAAACTTGCTTGTTTGGACACATTTTTGCTTAAAAAGCTAAGTGTAGGGGTGAGTGATATTAAGGGAAATTTGGTCAATTGGCCTGATTATGTGTTAAATTAAAGGTTTTATTCTATCGGATGGCTAAATGACTCACCCCTACACTTAGCTTTTAAGCAAAAATGTGTTCAAACAAGCAATTGGTTAAATGACTTAATTGCATATTGGATGGTTGGATTTGCAAAAATAGGTTTTATTTTATAAAAGAGCAAAATGGCAATTGGTATGGTAAGTTGTGTATTATGCTTTTAGCATGATTAAATTGTATGGAATAAATTGATATTTGGAGCATGAATTGCTGATTTATTGAACATTTGATAAAGGTGTTCTAATTGGTATATGAATATTGGGAAAATGATATTTTCTATGCTTAATTTTATTGATGATAAAATTGCTTAGCAAAATGCTTTTACTTGCATTTTAACATCCTAAATTATGTGTTTAAACAATAGATTTTATGTCTCGTATGTATTATTATATTGGCAATATTGCATGGTGGATTCATTGGATATAGTTGGCATACCATAGGATTTGTGAGTACACACCATTATTTGTGATATTGTGAGCATATGGCTCTTGGTGGATTGATTTGTTTGGAGTAGATAAGGGAGTGTTAAGCTTGAGTCTCCACTCATCGAGTTATTTGAGGCACTATAAGGGAGCATATGGCTTCGGCCTGTTCAATTTTGAGGACTGTATTTGATTTGTGGGAGTTCAGAGATCCATTTATCCAATGTATGATCACACGTTTGCTTATTGCCATAGATGTATTACGCCAATATAATTGATTGATTGTGGCAATATAATTGAATGTTTATGTGTTAAAAGATGATTTTACATGCTATGGAAAAATGGATTCTTAATTCTTGAAATAGCCTGTGATGTATGGTGAAATATTAACATGTTGTGACTGAAAATTTAATGCTTAATTGCTTTGATTTATACATGATTGGGTGAAAATTACTTGATGTTTTTACTATCATTCACTGAGCTTTTTAAGCTTACACCCTCACATTTTGTGCAGAGAATTTCTGAGTGTAAAAAGTCAAGAAGTGAGTGCAAAGGCGATCCAAGAATAAGGCTCAGTAGTGGCTTAAGAAATTTACTTTAGAGATTATATAGGGGCATTGTGATGCTTTTGGAACTAGTGTTATTTTACTTGTAATGGACATTGGACATTAAATTTTGGTGATTTTATAATTTCTTTAATACATGATTTTATGTTTAATTGATGTTTGATTTAGGATATGTTGATTAGTGTTTGTACGGTGGTTGATAACACGGTGTATGAAACACGAATTTTATATTAAAAATGTTCAGTTGAAGCTTACCATGGAGTGGATTGCTCGCGACAATGTATGTAGCTTGTATGAATTAATTGGTGTTTGCTAAGCGTGTAATTGGGTGTTAAATTGTGATTCATTATTTCATATTTGTTGTAAATAAATTATATTGGAGATGTGTGGATGTTTATGATAATTAATTGTAGCTATTTCAAGTTTAATGGGAAAGTAAAATATGTAAAATCAGGAAATTAAAACGAATTTTTGACAAAATAGGTGCAGTGGTTTACACACGGGCATATGGGTTTTGTAACAGCTGGTTTTTGGGTCAAATCGAAACAGTAGTTTTGGGACTGCAAATCCGAAGTAGAAATATTTATTTTATTATTTCTTTAAGGTCTACAACATGATAGAATGATTGTGTAAAAATTTCGTTAAGAAATTTTATCAATTGAGTACTCAATTTGTCTAGAATGACTAAATTGCAATAGGTGCAAAACTTGAATTTTAGAAGTTAAAGGCATCTAATTGCTATGAAATTCTAAATTGGAGGTCCTTAAATGGTAATTAGACCATTATATTTAGGATGGATAAAAAGAGACATGAAGTAGGTAAAATTTCAAAGTTTAAGTGAAGGGCATTTTGGTAATCTAGTAAATAAAGCCAAAATAAACTAAATAAAATATGTCATCTTCTTCAATTTAGTCCATATAACCGAAATCTTGGGGGAACCATAGCTAGGGTTTTGGCCAAGCTTTCAAGCTCGATTGTAAGTCCATCTTTGTCCCGTTTTTAATATTTTTACGTTTTTGTGAATGTTGTAACTTGATCTAACTATTCTAAGGACTAATTTGAAAGAAAATCAAAGTCTAAAATTTTACCCATGTTGAATAAGCTTGTATTTTGATGTTTAATGGTAGAAAATACATGTTTGTTGTTAGTTAAACATGTAACACCCTAAACCTAGCCTAGACGTTATGGTCAAATCTGCGATGTCACATTGGAGCGTATTTTGAAAAACATAGTTCCGTTGGAAAAGTCCATTTTGTAATAAAACCTCATCGTGATCTTTATGAATAACTAACTTATCTTGTTCGTTGTTAAGACACAGGTTGGTTTAGCAAAACGTGAGTCATATTAGATTTTTATTACACTTTATAGATAAGGTATGTTGCGGAAGCTTTTAAAACAAGTTACGTAGCGTGTTAGTTAAAAATCATTTATCTTTTGAAAACCCGAGTCTTACTGCTAACAGACATAAACCAGTATAAATAAATCCCCAAATAAAAATAAAAACTTTAAGCGGTCTTATTACATAAAAATTACCCAAATAAAATTACTTTTACTTAAAAGTCAAATACGAAAACGTAAGCAGCTGTGTGGCCATCTCTGAGTCCCTCGCAGCACCAACCCACCTAAGGATTACCTGCGCAGATAAACAGAAGGGTAAGTTTATGAAAACTCAGTGTGAAATACCTATTTACCAAACAGTAAATCATGCAGTGCAAAACAGTCTGGGCCTAAGCCCATATTAGTGGCAATATCAATGTGGGCCTTAGCCTATTATAGTAACAATATCAGTTTGGGCCTTAGCCCAATTTAGTACAATATCAGTGATGCAAACAGAGGTCCTACCCATCCATCCTCTACACTCCACTCCGTCCAGCCCTACACTCCATGTGGGGATAAAATTAACCCATCCATCCCTACACTCCAGAATATAGCACCAGTTGCGGCACTAACAGTAGTTGCAGTAGAGCTGTCGGTACAGTACACTTCCTCCAAATACATCAAACCCACCCCCATGTGTCATGTCGTGTCATCATATCATACGTGTATGCAAAATGTCATGCTCAAATAAAGTTAAACATATCATAGGGGTATATCAGTCATTTTACCTCTAGGGGTATAATAGTCATTTCATCAATAAGGGATCTAAGTGAACTTACCGACCCAACAGTAGGTCCACAGTCGCCTCAGGCGACCCGTGCAACCTTAATGGTCAAATAGTAAAAATGGGCCCAAAGCCCATAGTACGACCCATGAGGATCCACATGCTCGTGTGGCCCAATAAGCCCGAATAGTGGCCTTGGCCGTATGAACTACACAGCGTGGCTCAATAATCTCCACACGTCCGTGTGGTTTACCCGTATGAGGCCCACGAGCCCATGGGGCCTATTTCGACCCAATATGGCCAAAATCGGCCTAAGCCCATGAAGTCATTCATGGTGGCCTCAATGATCGAATGCCCACGTTTTGTACATTCATCTTACTACACGAGTGAGCGTACGCTCGTGTAGCGTCAACAGTCGTACATTTTCGGCTTTTGCCAATCTATGCTAATAGCAGTGTGATTACACACTTGGTTAAAAAAATGAGTGAATTAGCCCACGTGCACTCCAACCTATTACAAAAAAATATTCAGTTAAATACCTAACACATGCGTTAAAGAAACCTTAACCGAAACTTGTTCCAACAGATTACTTACTAATGCCTTGCTTGTACAAGTGTGGTTTAAGCCTGCTTAGAACGCTGACGAAAGTTGATAACAGACACTTTGGTGATTATTTGCATGGTAAGAGAATCCATTATACAAGTTGCTTATACACGAGGGTTGAACAACGCATATCAATCCAATGAAAACACAACTCTCAACAATGGAAAGGAATATTCGGCCAAGACCAAAGAACCTCAAACCAACGTGCCTTAATTTAATAAAATACCAACGAACAGTGCTACCTTAAAACGAGAGACGAGAGGAAGATTCCGATCGCTTCTGGAATCCTAACGAACTCCTTCACTCCATGTGAAATACTAAAACCCGAAACAAAAACACCATGACCAAAGAGAAAAGAGATGGAAATTGGCATTTAAGAAAAAGAGAAGATACGCCGAAAGAGTAGAGACAAACCGTGACTTACCAATCAGTATTCGGCCACCTACTAGTGAATAGAGAAGGGCTTAAGAGAGAGCAGAAAGGCGAAAGAAAAGAAGAGGAGAAATGACAAGGTAATCGGCCTTAAGAGCACAACTATTATGGAAGAGAAGGAAAAAGGAATAGTAGCAATCGGTCAAGCAGGAAAGAAGAAGCCAAAAGAGAAAGAGGGAAACAGAAATCAGTAACTCAGAAGTAAAAAGTCAGAAAAGAAACATAAGGTCACAAAACACTAAAGAGAAAAAGTCCCAAAAGAAATAGCACTATTCGGCCTTAACAATCAAGGAAACTGCATCAAAAATAATAGCTAAAATCGACACCAATAGCAAAAGGGAAGCTAAAGCCGATTTTTTCCAAAAAGAACTCCCAATTCGGCATTCCCACACTTGACTCTCCAACCTTTCCCACCTCAAATGAAACTCTCCCCAACAAGAATTCAATTTTGGCACAACATCACTACACCTCAAACACCACTTTTTCCTGCCCTTATCACTCTCCTAAAATCTCTCCACCTTATTCTACTCAACCGCCCATTCAAACTCCCACTAGCATCACAATTTCGGTTAACTTAGGATACCTCCCTAGCACTTGTAGCAAAAATATAATGCTCCTTCCACCCTTCTACTGATCGAACCTCAGACCTCAAGGCACACTCTACACGCCACTTACCACTAGACCAATAGGCTCTTTATGACAACCTTTACCCACAAAAATTTAAAAGATTACCAACTAAAGGTAAGGGTTATTCTTAAAAAAATAAAGTTTTTTGCAATTGCCCAGGCTTAAACCCAAGACTTCTCAAGCGCTTCCCAGGACACTTAACCATTGAGACAAGCATGCAATTGAGTTACACAACAAACAAAAGATGAGCACCTATATTTTGGGCCGTTACAAAACAACATTTACAAAGTGATTTTTGATGAAAATGTCAAAAAGGGACCTAATTGTAAAATATGGTAAAATGTGTGGTAAAATATGGATAAATGAAAAATTTGGGCTGTCATGAGCATGAAAAAGGTTTTTCTAGGCTTGGGTAATGAAGAAATTGGCTGAAAATCATTTTACGAGCCTAGGGACTAAAATGTAAAATGTTAAAAGTTTAGGAGCAAAAATATAATTTTTTCCATAGTATGTTTTTGAGCTGAATTGAATAATGTGATGATTAAATAAGTTAAAATTGATATTATGGACCAAGAAAAATGAAGTTCAAGTTAGATTGGGGAAAGAATAAGGTTGTGGACTAAATCGAACTAATAGCCATTTTTGTAACCAAGGTAAGTTCGTATGTTAAATAAGCTTTAACATAATTGTATTTAAATGCTTTAATATTGCATGAACTGTATGATTGATTTTGTGGACGAGTTTAATTTTACGGTCACATATGACGACGTCTTGGTAAGCAAGAAATCCCAATCGAACCTTAGGAATAGATTAGGATACAAGTGACATGTCACTAGGGTAATATGTTATGTGATTTGGGTACTGGTCTGTACATCCTACCGGTGGCTGAGTATACCGAGATATGTTGCGGTTACTTGACAGCTTGCGTGAGCAGCACTGTGTAGCCACGTCTTGACTGACAGCTTGTGTAAGTAGGCCCGTTGATGGCTCGAGAGCGAGCAATTATGTATTATGAGATAGAGGTAGCAATGGCTACATATGTGGCACTTTATGTGCAAGTTTTCCCGAGTATCCGAAATTGTTATTTCGAGTGGTTCATTGGGTATGCCGAAGTTGAGAATTGAATATGAAACTATTACGAGACGGTCCAGGTATGTGCTTAAAACTTACAACTATTAAATTGGTGAAATGATGAATCTGAGGTAAGTTTATGATAGAATGAATTATGATTATGATATTATGGTAAATTGCATTGTGTAATATTAAATTATTTGAATGTTAGATGTATGGTAAGGTTTGCTTATTTCTTACATACGTGCTTACTAAGCTATATAGCTTACTCCATTTATTTTCCATGTTTTATAGTATCACCAAGCTAGCTCGGATTGGGAATCGTCGGAGTTTCGCCTCACACTATCAAAACTATCATTTTGGGTAGTGATGAAATTTAACATTTTGAGTTTATGGCATGTATAGGGACTTGGTTATTTTGTTATATGTGTCATTATGAATTTAGCCAAATGTATTGGCTTGTAATTGTCAAAGGCTTGTTGTGGAAATTGGTCATGTAAATTGGCTCATTTTGGTTAACTTGGTTGTAAGTTTACTTATATGCATGTATGTGCTAATGCTTTTTAATGATATGGTTTACATTGGTTTGCTACTTGTTGATTGTGGTTTAATGCCTTGTTGTGAAATGGATGAGTTGGTTCATTAATATGCTATAACACCTTGATGAGTGAATACAAGTTGATAGTAGTCTTAGTGGTGTTTTTGGAATGTGAAAATGGTATGTTTGATTTGGCTTATTAAAATGTCATGTGCATGTTAGATGATGGTATTACATTGACATGTATTAGCCATGATTGTGGATGTTTTGGTTGCCTAAGTATACTATAATTTATGTCATTTAAATGGTGTATGTGTTTGAGCAAATGAGGGTGATAAATGGCTTCGTAAATAGCCTTTATTTTGTCCACACGAGTAGACACACGGCCTATCCCATGGGCATGTGTTTTGGCCGTGTGTCCCCTGCACCTTAATTTTGAGAAACAGAATGCTAAGAATTGAGCACATGGGTAGAGACAAGGGCGTGTGTCTCAGCCGTGTGAGGGATACAGCCTCTAGCACGAGCGTATGTCCGGACCGTGTGAAGTCTGCACCTATTTTATGAAAATTAAACTATCCACACGGCCTAGCACACGGGCGTATGACTTGGCCGTGTGACTTCAATTTGTTCATGACTTGCAAGTCAGAGAGTTACATAGGTTAGGGACACGGGCGTGTGTGACCACACGGCCTGCCCACGGGCGTGTTCGAAACCACACGGGTGTGTGACCCCTGTTTATAGCAAAAAAAAATTTAAGTTTTGTAAAAATTTTTAAAGTTCTCGGTTTAGTCCCGAACCACTTCCAAAGCATGTTTTGGGCCTCATAGGCTCGTATTAAGGACTCTATGATTGAATGTAAATGGTTTTAATTCAGACACAAATTTATGACCCGGAATTGTGTGATTACTTGTGTTGTAAGTCCGGTAATGCCTAGTACCCTATTCCAGCGCTGAATACGGGTAAGGGGTGTTACAGGTTTTTAGGGGTTTGATTTTTTGTTTTTGTATTCTAGTATTCTAATTTGCTTAATTTATAATTTAGTCTTAAAACTTGATTAGATTCATTGAAGCCTTTAATGATAGGGAAACATGGTAATATTTTAGGGTTAGACTTGTAATTGTTAATATTTGGTAAAAACATCTTAATTTTTAATTTGAAAAATGTACTAAAAGTTTGTAAAAGTTACAATTTAGTCTCTAATAATAAAATGTTAATTAGACATAGTAAATGAACTCGAATTAAGCTAAAATCTTTAAAGCTTGAAGGTCGGTAACTATTTAGAAATAAAATTGGGATAGTTTAACCTTAAGTGGTAAAATGACCAAAATACCCTTAGGTTTAAATACTTAGAAAAAGTTTAAAAATCATTCACAAATTGTTTTCGCATTAATAAATAATAGTTAATTAGTCATAAATAAGGTGTTATAAGGTTGGGGTGTGCGTCGGGTGGTCATTAGCTGAAGAGTCACTTCGGTGGCTAATGTAACGCTTCGAATTCATGCCGGTCTGTCCTAGTAAGGTTTGAGGTATCACATGACTGGTTCTTGCTTTGCTAGATTACACTATTGATAGATTTCAGTGATGGACCTGGTTCCTCGTACTAGTTGTTCATCAATTGTATCATTTCAGTTTGGTTTACAGTGGTTTGTAGATCTGGTCTTAGACTCCCTTGTTCACACATCTCCTCCTCTATTGCAGTTCAATTCCTTATTTTTGTTTCATCGAACTTCACATCTCTGCTTATGATCACCTTTTTAGTGAAAGGATTATAGATTTTGTATCCTTTCTTAACACTGGAATATCCAACAAATATCCCTAGTTGCGATCTACTGTCCAGCTTGCTTCTTTTCTCTTCTGGAACATGAACAAAACAGGTGCAACCAAATACTTTTAAATGCAAAACAAAAGGTTTAAAACCATACCATGCTACAAATGGTGTCTTCCCTTCAACAGCTTTAGTAGGTAGTCTATTTAGTATGTAAGCAGCAGTGTTTACTGCCTTTGCACAAAAATTATTTGGCAATTTACTTTCAAACAGTAAGCAGCAAGCCATATTCATCACAGTTCTATTCTTTCTTTCACTTACTCCATTTTGCTATAGAGTGTATACATTGCTCAATTGATGGTGAACATCAGACTCTTTGCAGAACTATTCAAATTTCTTTGATGTGTATTTTTCCCCATTGTATGATCTTACCATTTTGAGCTTGCAATCACTTTGGTTTTCAACCATAACTTTAAACTTGAAGAAGATTTTAGCCACCTTGGACTTGTTCTTCATGAAATAAACCCAAAAAAACCTTGTATTGTCATCTATGAACAACATAGTAACTACTTCTATTTAGCAACTTGTTTTCACGGGTTCGTAAATGCCAGTATGTACTAAGTGTAATTTTTTAGTGGCTCTCCATGTGTTCGCAGGAAATGGAGACATCACTCGTTTCCCAAGCTGACCTACTTCACATACATCTTCATGATCAGCAATTTTTATCATATTTTCAACTAGGTTATTCTTGGACATTAGACTTAAGGATTTGTAGTCAACATGTCCCATTCTTTTGTGCCACAATTGTGTTTCATCTAGCGAGCTAGTATATGCTACTGAAGCTGCTAAGTTCTAGTTGACAGCAAAACTTCTGTCTACCATCTTTGTTGATATGAGCTCGCATCCACTTGGATAAAAAATTAGACATTTGTTGTCTTTGAATACCACAGAGTAATTTTTCTTGAGCAGTTGTCCTACACTTAGCAGGTTTTGATCTATGCCAGGGACTAAAAGAACATCTGTGACAAGTTTAGTACCTGATGAAGTTTTGATTAAAACATCTCCCTTTCCAATTACTTTAATATATTGGCCATTTTCGACTTTCACCTTGGAATGAAACCTTTTGCAAAATTCTTGAAGATGCTCGCATCTGCTATCATGTGACTCGTGCACCTGCTATCTACGAGCCAATTCTGTTTTACTTTGTTGGTGAGTTCGTATGGTGCTATGATTTGGGCTTCATAGGAGGTTGTGAACATCAGTTCTTCTGCTTCTACTATTTGTGCCTCTACATTTTGTTGTTGAGTATGTCATTTTTTTTTTGCAAACTTTCTCTACATGACCAAGCTGCTTGTAGTTTTTTCATTGAGCATCAGGCTTGAACAATAGAATTTCTCAGGATGACCCAACTTCTTGTAGTGCGAACATGGTGGATACTTTTTTTTTCCATTATCTTTCTTTGATTTCTTCTTTTTGTTTGGCCAGCCCTTCTTTACTTTCTGACTTGAGGAGCTTGTAACCTCTCTATTTTTAGCTTGAAAAGCTCCTTCAACATGTCATTTTTCTCTACTTTCCCTTCTTTGTTCTAGTGCATACAGAGCATTGATTAGCTTTGAGAGTGAGATGGTTGATAAATCTATTGAATCTTTCAATGAGGATATATTTTATTCATATCTTTTAGAAAGTGTGGTAATCAACTTCTCAACAACTCGAATATCAGGGAACTGATTACCTAGCAATCTTATCTAGTTCACCACTGTCATGATTCGATATGAATATTACTTTACCGTCTCAACTTCTTTCATCTTGAGGTTTTCAAAATTTCATCTGAGGTTTATCATCTGCTGCTGTCTTATCTTTTATGATCCCTAGAACTCTTCCTTGAGCTTAGTCCAAGCTTGTTTGGGAAATTCATATGCCACGATTCTTATGAAGATCACGTTTGAAACACTATTTTGTAGGCAAGACATCGCCTTATATTTTTTGGAATAATCCTCCTTGTGTTGTTTCCTTTGAGCATGAGTGGAATTTGGCCTCAACACTGGTGGTTCTATTTTAGCATTTACAACCTTCCAAAGATCAAAGGCTTGAAGATAGGTTTTTATTTTTACTACCCAAATGTGGTAGTTTTCACTATAAAAACAAGGGGTGGTGTAAAGTTTGTTGAAGACATTTTTTATGAAAAAAGGCCTCAAAGATAAATGACTCTCAATACCAATTGTTGGATTGTTGATGAAGGAGAGGTTGAAATAAAATCAAAAAAGATAAAAAATGGAGAAATTAATTTTTGGTGAACTGTTTCATTAAAAAAACTGATGCTTAGTTTACATGAAAAATTATGCTTAAAATAATAATATATTACAACTTGGCTTAATTCAGTGACTAGATTCATATAACTTTCTTTTTCATTTGCTGGTTTCTGTCTAATCGTCTGCCAAAATGTTTAATCAAAATTTATCACAGTTTTAGTGCAAGTTGGCAACTTACAGAGTGAAGAGCTTGCAGGTGAGCTCTCATGCTTGGTGAGCTTGTAGCTTACGATCTTGGTGAGCTTGCACATTTTGGTGAGCTCATAGTTCTTGGTGGGCTCACAGTTCTGATGAGCTATTCTAGGGAGTTCGCAGTTCGCAATTCGCAGGTGAGCTTGTAGTCTTAGTGACCTCACTATTTTGTAGAGCTTGCATATTTGGCAAACTTATGGGTTTAGTGAGATCGCACATTTGGTAAGCTCACAGTTCGCAGTTAGCATGGATAGTCATTCACAATACATACTGAAACTTGGCTAGCTGGGTTTGCACGTTGTATTGGTGCTTTGTCGGTCCTTGAGGAAAAAATATGTGGGGTTTATGATGGGCTATAATAGGCTTGGGAGCTAGGGGCTAGGAAATTCATTCTAGAAATGGATAGCATGGCGGCATTGTAAGAGCTGAGAGTATAGCTAGTTGATAGGCCCAATATAGCCAAAGCTTGAGATGTTTGACGACCGCTGAAGATGTAGTGGGAAGTGAAGATTCAAAACATGTACAAGGAGGGTAATCAAACAACTGATGCGCTAGTTGGTTGCCCATCAATGTCCTTTAGGTCTGTGCCATATGTTGTAGCCTCTTGATGCGGTTCTCACAATAGTGCATGAAGATATGAGTGGACGTAGAAGACCACATTTATTGACTATGTAAAACACTTGTTTATTCTTTTTCAATAAAAAAAAACTTGCAAAAGTACTCAAAACATGTTTTAAATTGTCTTAATTTATCTAAATTTTTTTGAGTTAATCTAAAATGTTTGTAAGTGTTTTAAATTCATTTTATACTAGCTTAGGGCTTACTATCTATACCCTGACCTAGTTGTATTAATACATTTAAGTCAGTAAGTAAAATTGTGAAACCTTGGGGACTTGTATCGCAACAAGTCCACTTGCATCAATATATTTGGTAAGTTGTATTTGTCCAAGTCCACTTCTACCCATACTGCAATTTCCAACGACTATATTTTTAAGCATTTGTACCAATATAAATAGAGTTGTATTGTAACAGCCTGTTTTTCAGTGGTGTCGTTTTAGGGCCACAATTATAACGAGTGAGTCTGTAAATATTATTTATTAATATTTACAAGTTGAATTATAATGTTTTATTAAATTTTGATTTGAATATTTTTGTTAATTGAACAAAAATTTAAGTACAAGTGGTTTGTCCCTAAAGTCAAGTGGTTTTAGAAAATGAGGTTTCGAGATCTTGTTTCTGTAAGCTGAGCCCGTAAATATTTTTATTCAATATTTACAGAGTTATTATATTAGTGTGTCGAAGTTGATTTAGAAATTTTAATGATTTGATAGTTAATTATGAAAAAATGACTAAATCGTAAAAATAGTAAAAGATGATTATTATTGAATTTTGGTTGACAAAAGGCTTAGATTATAAATTTTCAAGGGTTTGCATGGCAATTTAACCACTTTTATAATAAGTGGGACGATTAGGGGTTGTTTATTTGTTAAATTTTTTATTTATAATATTAAATTAAGTTAAAATTAATTATAATAAAAATATTAAACATGAAAAAAAATTATTTTCATTCATTCATTCTCATCCGTTACCGAAAAACAAGACAAACACCTCTATTAAAATAGCTTGAGGTTCGACCAAACAAAAATGGATGTATGTAAGTGATTTTTTTATCGATTTTTCGTATATTTTATATTTTTTAAATCGTTGCACCTAGGTCCAGCTAACTCGTCTCTCTGTTTTCAAAACTGCTAAAGTTTGTTAAAATTATCATTGATGGATTTTGGATGTTCTTGATATTAAATGAAAGATTTTGAAGCTTGAAAATGTTTTAGGACTACTTTATTAAGTGAATTTTATTAGTTTTACATTTAAGGACTAATATGTAAATTTGTTAAACTTAGCATGAAATTATTGTAATTTTTAAGTAATTGAAGGTTGTTTATGGATGGAATTAGAATCAGTTACGTATAATGGGGCTTAAATGTGAAATTGTTAATAGTTTTGGTTTTAGGGGCTAAATTGAACAAAGTGTAAAAGTTCAGGGAAAATTTTTAAATGGGAATTATAAATCATATACATAAAAATGAATATGATAATGCATTTTAATTTAATAAATTGAATTTAATTATTATAGAGATCAATGATTGAATTGTAAGGAGGAAAATCGAGAAAAAGGAAAAAAATTACAGAATAGTCCCTACAAACAAATTTGCTTGCTGGTTGTATTAGGTAAGTTAATAGATAGATATATGTTTATATGTTCATGTTATATGTTCTATGAATTAGTTAATTGTGGTTGAATTATTAATATTGAATTGAGGATAATAATTGTTTACGGTTGCATGTAAGGTGAGTAATATTTACTTGAAATGTGATGAATGTATATATAAATAATTATAATATATGTTGTTCTGAATTAGATTAAATTCATATGTGGTTGAATATTTAATATTAGATTATAATTATAATTTTTTTACAATTAAGTATAAGGTGATAAAGTCTTTAATTGGAAATTATTGAATGATTGTGAAATGTGAGTTGTACGATCTCGAAAAAACTGTAACGGATTTATTACATGTGTATCGATATTATAAGTGCCTCTATTTGCACTTCAGTGCCTCTGTTAACATTTCGATGCTATGGTGTGTTTTGGGGTACCCGAGTATCCAAATTACTTTGCTATAGTTTATCGGGCCATCTGTTGAAAGAAAATATATGTATTGAATTCATGAATTATTTGGAGATGATATGTTTATATGAATATTGAAATGTTAAATGATGAAATTGAATAAATAATGATATGTGTTTAAATTTTTTTAAAAGCAATATGAAATATCTGGAAAGTTTATAATTGTAGGTATGAAACGCTCGCTTTGTAAATGCGATATTGGTGACAGAGTCATGTGTTTAAAAGAAATAGAATATAAATATGAATTGACATGATCAAATGGTTGATATGATTTGTATGTCGAATATTTCCAATTGAATGATATGGAAATATGTCATATTAAATGATTGAGAGATTATACAATTGATAAATGAAACACTCACCCAATTGTTTTAAATGTATTGACAGGAAATTATATTAAATTTATTTATATTTGTTTACTTAATTGTCAACTGAGGTAAGATTTTTGTTTAAATACCTATGAACTTACTAAGATTTATAAGCTTACTTTATTTCTTTTCTTGTTTCTTGTAGTTGATTTTTTGCAGAATTAGGCAGTCAGATCAACATCAAGGCTCACACTATCAAGCTTCAGTCTCTATAGATTCTAACAAATTTTATCTTGGTTTTGTGGCGTGTATATAGATTATTTTGTGTTGATGGTTTGGAAGTACTAATTTGTAGTTTGAATGTATTTTAATGTGTTAGTTGATAGCCAAGGTATATGTGTTGGTTCCTGGATAGGGTAAGTTTTGAATGTGTACTAAGATAATGGAATGTTTGAGTTTTATGTAAGGATAATTTCTTATAAAAGTTAAACTATGTTTCAGGTGATGAAAAGGTAAAGTTAGATGGTAGTTTGTTATTTGGAGTCCTATTTGGTAAATAGATATGGAAATGGTCACTTCGGATTTGGTAACTTATGGTTTTAGGATGAATATGTTTGCCTTTGAAAAGTGGTATAAATGAATGATTTGGGCCATATGAGGTTTGAAATTTTATTGATGAATGTATGAAATTAACATGTTGAATAAGTTTTAGTTTGAATGAATGTTGTTTAAGATTAAGTTGTGATACCAATGAGGGCATATTGGTTAGATGCATAGGTTGATTGTGATTTGGTATAATTTTGACATGATTTGGCATACTTTTGACGTGTTTTTAGCAGTTGAATACATGAATTTTGGTAAACTTGGGACTTAAGTACACCATTGTTGAAAGCCTTGCATTTCAAGGTATCATATAACATACATGGTCTGATACGTGCGTCTTACACAAGCATGAGACACGACCATGTGCTCTGTTAAATTTTAATAATTTTAGGTCCACATAACATAGCTAGATACATGATCTTAGAACACGATTGTGTGTCTCCTCCAACATGACTGTGTGTTTCCTTCTACATGGTCTTTGCCTTTGCATACGGTCTGGCCACATGACCATGTCTCTGCACACAGGTTGTTCCTTGCCACACGGCTATTTGACCCCTATTTTCAGTTTTTACCTAAACTTTTGTAAAATTTCAAATTAGTCCTGATTTGATTTTATGTTGAGTTAAGGGTCTTGTATGCTCTACTAATTCCTGATTTTGATTGAAAATCACATCATACTTGAATTAAATTTCATTTTAATAGATTTGTTGATTACTTATGCCGAATCTAAGGCTCGATTATATTTGATTATCATTAATCGATTGTAATTACGTTATATTATGAATTGTTTGATCATTTATATCGTTATATATGTTAAGATTGATGTTTGTAAGTTTGATATAAGCCCTGATATATTCATAATCTCTATGTTGCATGTAATTAAAGCGATTAATGATTTATGATTTGATTAAATGTTATAAAATGTATTATAATGTCCTGGTAATTGTTGTAGCATCTTGTAACTAGGGTTCAACAACCAGTCCGGGTATAAGGTGTTACATGTATCAATACAAGTCTATCTACAATAGTAGTAAAGCTTGAATTTAATGCTTCCAATGGCTAGAATTCATACCCAACAACCATAAACGTTTACAAACTTATTCCTTGGTATAAATACAAGACAAAGACACATCAAGACACAAGAGATGAATATGCAGGCATAGAAATCAAGAGAAAAGCATTCAATTCTTTATTTCTTCATGTTCTCTTACACATATTTATTGAGAGGTTATTGTAATATTTTTCTTACTCTCATATCTTTTTATTTAGAGCTTCAATTTGCAAACACATGCCTACTAGAGGTTCATTAGTAGTTTTCTCTTCTTCTCTTTGTTGTGAAGAGCATACTTAAGGTTTTTAAGGTATAAATCTTTAAGTTAATTGCAACGGGTTTCTAGTTGAGCCAAAAAAGGTACAGAGTTTTAGTTTAACCACAAAAAATAAGGTGAAGGTTTTATCTTAGCCTTGGTAAAATATAGAGATTGTAAGAGTTATACATTTTCCTTGAAAGGTAGCAATTCTAATAGTGAATTGGGAAATCATTGGCTGAGGCTTACCAAGGTTGTGGAGGTAGGCAATTGGGGTCACTATAAATCAAAATTTCCAAAGTTTACTTTCATTCTTCATCATTTAGAAAAGTTCACAAAGAATTTTAAAAATGCCAACTTACCCCATCTTGGTATTTTTGGGCTTAACAATTGGTATCAGAGTTAGTTCTCTATCAAAGGTTTCATCATCGGGAGAAATGATCTAAGGAAAAAAAATACTAGGTTTGCATATGACACAAGATTTTAGCTCAACTAGTTTGGGAGAGGGCCAATTCATTATGAGACTTCCTTACTTCAATGGAGAGAACTATTCATATTGGAAGAAAAGGATGAAGCTTTTCATTCAAGCCAATGACTGGAGATGTAAGGGTGCCTGGTAAGTGTGCCTAATGATAAAGATAAGTGGGAAGAAGGTGAGAAGAAGAAGGCTCAACTCAATGTCAATGCCATACACACTCTATTTTGTGCATTAGGGCCTAATAAGTACAATAAAGTGTCCCAAGGCCAAAACGCCAAGGAAATTTGTGACAAGCTTGCCATCGTTCATAAAGGAACAATCCAATTTAAGGAATCCAAGATTGGTTTACTTACATTTAACTATAACCTTTTGAAGATGAAGTCTGGAAAGAGCTGCAAAGATATGTTTCATAGATTCGCCAACATCATCAATGAGTTGAAGGCACTTGGGAAGCTCGTTGGAGAAATTCGGTTAAGAAAACAATTTACAATTATAGTGGCAACTTAAAATTTTCAAAATCAACCCAATTTGTGATATTTATAGTAATAAATTTTTTACCGTAAAATACATATGTTTTTGTGTGAGACGGATTCAAGTGGATTTTGGCATTGAATTGAACGACCTCATCCGCTACACTCATACCTTGAATTGCATCGAGTATGGGCTCGAGCAACATGAACCAAATGATAACTCTAAAATATAGAGTTATCTACAGTACTTTTTAACTAGTAAATGAACCAAATAATAACTCTAAAATATAGAGTTATCTATAGTACTTTTTAACTAGTAATTCATGCAAATTCTAAGTAGTTGACAACAAATTTTTGTAGTTTTTATTAAAAATTTGTCAATTTTAATAAAGTTAAGGAAAATTTTATATTTTTACTTAATTACATGCTAATTATACAAATTTTTGCAAATTTGAATCAGTTTTGTGCACTGAAAGGAAATTAGGGTTTGAAGCTTACTTGTTGAGGCTTAATGTTGCAACATTTCCACAACAAAGGGACTTATGTGTTGGGTTGATAAATTACCAACTTGGGACTCCCCGAATAAAGATTATTCGACTTCTGATTTCATCTTAGCCTAGTTCTTAATTGGGTCACTAAAGCTAGACAGCCTACTGCGAAAAAACTAGGCCCAAGCCATCTATTAACTAAGATGAAGGCCCAAACTGTCCACCTAAGGGCAAAATTGTCCCGAAGACCCTTTCTTCAACCATGTTCCTTGAATCAAGGAAACACCAAGAGAGAATCAAGGGGAAAACATCACTTCTTCCTCCAAAAATAGTAAACTGTCCACTCCTCTTCCACAAAGTAAAAGTTAACCACAAAAGGGAGAAAATTAAGGGATTTTCATGCTATTTTTAGCAAGGGATGTTGGGGGCTAAACTAGTATAAATAGAGGCCCCATTTAAGGATCTCTCATCCCTCAATCATTCAAGCATCTCTCTTCTCTCATTTCATCTCTCATCTCTCATTTTCATTTCTTCATTCTCTCTACCTTTGAGAGAAAGTTGAGTGAGTAAATCTAATGTAATGCCCCATACACGCATTCCATACCGAAATAGTGTACGAGGTATTACCAGAACATAACACATACCAATAAATGAAACCGAAGCAAAAATATGGCAACCAATTGAATCATGAAACATTATAACATATGCCTTTAACAATATTAGTCAACTTCAATGGCTTTGTACAAAATACTCTATCACATACTGTAGCCAATATTTTTAGCCTAGGCAATTATGACACGTAACAAAATAACTAAGCATACTATACATGCCATAATTCAAAATGTTTAGTTCAAATACCCAAAAATATTGATAGTGTAGGCAGATCTTCAACGATCCTTGACTCCTGTGCAAGCTGGACGACACTATAAGACAAAAGAGAGAAAATAAAGTAAGCTTATAGCTTAGTAAACAAGTATATAATAATGAATAAAGAATTTAATATGATTACATAATAACTCAAGTGTATCTACTTTTAATTTCACTATTTACTCCACTTTGGTCAAGCTGTCTCTCCTGCGTCATGTTCACTAAATAAATCATAACTTGAGTTGCGAAACTCGAAATCCAATTCCGTAAATTTTATTTGAAACTAGACTCATATATCTACTTACTAATTTTTTTCTAGAATTTTTGGTCAAGCCAATTAGTGCAGTTTATTAGTTAAAGTCTCTCCTGTTTCAGGGTTTGGCCACTCTGACCCCTGTATATTACGATTCACATATCTCTCTATTCAGAGTTTCAATGACTATGCCATTTGTTTCTTATAAAACTAGACTCAATAATGATTTCATACATGTAAGATAAAACTCCTAATTGTTTCTTTACAATTTATGGTAAATTTTTAAAGTCTGAACAGGGGATCATGCTGTCATTCTGAACAGGTCTCACGAAAATATAAATTTCTCAAAATATAAGATTCCTTTACTTGCTCTGTTTCTTTTACATGAAAATATACTTATTAAGCTTTAAATTCATATCTCATTCAGACTATAATTAAATTCCCATTATTTTTGGTGATTTTTCAAATTCACGACACTGCGTCTGTCCAAAATAGTATAATTGTTAATTCACTCTTTCACACTTTCTTTATATTAATCTCATTTTAACATGCATATCATAATTCATTTTCACCATATTTAATACATTACAAGTATAGGTCCATGATTACAATGTCACCATAAAGCCATCCCGTTGAACAATTCGGATCAATTCCCGATACTTGATGGTTTTGAAAGACACTCCTCCACCATCATATTTCATATAATTCGGCTCTCTTGTACACATGGTGAACACTTAGTACCACCCACGTGACCTAGCCAATTTATCTCGTAGCTCTCTTGTCTACATGGTGTCCTTCACTTGGAATCACACATGTGACCTAGCTACATTTATCTCTCCCGTAGCTCTCTTGTCTACATGGGATACTTCCCGTATCACACATGTGGCCTAGCTACTACATAGTATCGTGTAGCTTTCTTGTACACATGAAGTGCACTCGGCATCATACATGTGACCTAGCTACACTCCATCTATATTATTCAATCTTTCCGAATGTTCAACCGGGATTTCTCTCTCTATTACTTATTTCCATTCTTCCAATAGTCAATTTATGCTTCAAAATCGGCTAAAATATATTTATAATAGGCTGAAATATAAAAATGTAAATGAAGTTAATGTATTATTTACATACAAACTTACCTCGGTGCAAAATATGTAAATTTTGCAATTTAGTCCAAAACCTTTTCCTTCCCCCGTTCAAGATCGATTCCATGCCTTTCTTGATCTATAACAACACATTTAGCTCATTTAACACTCATACTATTTATTCCAATCCAAAAATCACATTATGGAAAAATTACATTTTTGCCCCCTAACTTCTACAAAATTATGATTTTGCCCCTAGGCTCAGAAATTTAATTTCAGCCCTTATTCTTATGTTTAATGACATGCTGATCATTTTTATCTTCTATGGAAACATCAAATTCTCACTCTAACACATAGTTATGAACAATAGGTATTTTTACTCATTATGCCGTTTTGCTCGTTTTCGCTAAAAATCACTTAGAAAAGATTGTTCTCCTAACTTCAAACATTCATATTCTACCATAAAACATCAAAATACAAGCATATCATTCATGAGTAAATTTTTAAATATAAATCCTAACCCAAAATAATGGTAGAAATAGGTAGACCGAGTTACGAGGATTTCAAAAATGTAAAGAACATTAAAAACGGGACTTGAATGCACTTACTATTGAGCTTGAAAGCTTGGGAAAAACCCTAGCTATGGAGAACATGCAAATTTCGGCCAAGCTCAATGAAGATGAACACATTTTTGTGTTATTTTTCCCATTTTATTTCATTTTATATACAAATGACCAAAATGCCCTTACTACTAAACTTTCTAAAAATTCCATCCATGTCCTAATTTTTGTCCATATAAAAGATAATGGTCTAATTGCCATTTAAGAACCTCTACTTAAAACCCCCATGTCAATCTAGTACTTTATGAATTAGACACACATTTTTCACCTATTTCAATTTAGTCCTAAACGTCAAATTAAACATCCAATCGATAAAATTTCGCAACGAAATTTTCACACAATTATGAAATCATAATACAAATGCTAAAACTTAATCATAATCATAATAATAATTTTTTAATTTTTTAATTTTTTAATTTTTTTAAATCTCGGATTCGTGGTTTTGAAACCACTATTTCATTTTGGCCTTAAATTGGGCTGTTACGAAGTGTTAAGCTTTCAAGGCCATCCACCTAAGGAGTAAATTTGCATTAGAGCAAATGAGAAGAAAGGAGGAAACAACCACGAGCAGTGTTATGGAGAACCACTGAATTCTACTTGGATTTTTTTCTTCCCTTTAATCTTCATTTTTGTTCTAAGTTCAAAAACATGATTGCAATTTATTCTATTGCTTTTGATTTAATAGTGACGACTTAGTTTTGTTTATCCTAGAATGATTGCAAATTCTTGACTTATGTTGTTCATAATATATATTTATAATTTTTTGTGCCTTACTTGTTTAT
This sequence comes from Gossypium anomalum, assembly GCA_025698475.1. Lineage (NCBI taxonomy): Eukaryota > Viridiplantae > Streptophyta > Magnoliopsida > Malvales > Malvaceae > Gossypium > Gossypium anomalum. The sequence goes on along the minus strand of CM046958.1, from coordinate 52,354,915 downwards.
TCATTCAAATAAATCGTAGACATGTTGCTCATGCATAATAAATGTTTGATTCCATCTGAACTAGTTATTTAATCATAATCGAATGGTAATTAGTAGACATAATATTTGGATGGTGCATGTTTGATCACCTATATCGTTGTAACTATATTATAACCTGACCTGTATACTTGCGGAAACCTCCTATTTGACATATTTTGTGCGAGATTTCTACTCTGGATGTTAGTGCGTTCGGAAGCAATCATAGAGTTAGATATATTTGAGTTTATTAGCATAGAGCGCACTTTGATTTACTCTTATATTCCAGAGGGTAGGAGAGTTATCTAATTTACTAAGGGTTGTAAATAGTACTCTAATTTTTAAAGGGTCGAGTACATGTTATCTCTCCAATTCTTAAAAGGTCATGAGTGTATATTGCTATATTGATCTGCATACCTGTCCTTGAATTAGAAATCGATTAATAGGGGAAAAAGAATGAAAATGACATGTAATTATAATATGAAGTGTTATGTGATTGTATGCTTAATTGTTATGTGATCATATTGTCATAAATTTGGTTATTCGATATATGGAAATGAGATGCGAATTCCTTGAGAATGCATCATTACTTTGTGATTTATATAATGAAATTATTTAATGAAAATGAGATATGATGTTCATGATGTGAAAACTTATGAAAATTGTTTGCTGGAATACCTTGAGGGTGGCATGATATAATGGTAGTTAATATATGTTATTGTGGATAGTATGGTACTTAATTGATGACATGTCGAATGTTTAAATTATGTGTTCATTGTTTAATATTATTATGTATTGAAGCCAAATTATATTAGCACCATTGAGCTCGCAATGCTTAGTGCGCAGATTTGTTTGTTTCCATATGCAAGTGTTGATCAGGTATTTGTTATATTATGGTATTTTGAACACATCCAAAGCTTTATAACTTAGCTTGGACAATGTTTGTACTCTTTTGTCTATAGGTTTTTAATGGCATGCACCTAGGATGAATCTAGTGTTTCATATGCCATTTTGGTCATTTTGATATGGTATGATATGTTTTAGACCCATAAGGGTCTTGTAGTTGATATTTTGAATCTTGACATTGTTAAATATATGCATGTGTTTATATGTTTCATCACTTGTTCATTTGTGTTAAGGGATGGTGTATAGGATTCAAAGATTTTGAATGTTTTGATTGCATGCATGTATGTAAAATAGGTGCACTTGGAATTGGTATTATGTAAGAATAACTGAAAGAAAGAATTAGTTATTCATCAAAATTTCTTTTATTCAATGACCGATTTCGCTTGGTGGGCCGGGAATGCCCGGCTTATCAATTTATCAGGTAAACTATTCGGGGCTCATGTAGCCCATGCCGGATTAATCGTATTCTGGGCCGGAGCAAAGAACCTATTTGAAGTGGCTCATTTTGTCCTAGAAAAACCCATGTACGAACAAGGATTAATTTTAGCGCTTAATTTTTTCATGGACTCCATTGTTCAAAAAATGATTCGCAGAGAAGATAGATGTTTTTACCCCCTACCTAATGGAGAAACCGTTGGAGAGGTGACAAAACCCTATACTTTTCATTACAAAACCGGTATTATGTTAGTTATAGTTAAGCTTGATTATGAGTACTTTTGGACGTAAAATGTATATTGTAGGAAAAAAAATTGCATTAGTGTCTAGAGACAGTAAGAGCATGTCTTAAGACATAGATTGCTTGGTCTCGAGACATGAGGTTCATTGTCTCGAGATAGGAAACATCATAGCTAAAGGTCCAAAATAAGGGAGCTAAGTCTCGAGACCTGTCTCGAGACACAAGGGTCATTGTCTCAAGACATAAACCTTAATGTCTTGAGACAAGTAACTTCGAAGCTAGAGGTTGAAAATAGGGGAAACATGTCTTGAGACAGAACTTCACTATCTCGAGGCACATTGTTGAGTTTTGATAAATTGAGTTTGGATTTGAACCCTGACTCCATGCTTGACCTATTACTACCTTGGGTCACTATGTGTGGGCCCAATTGATCATGATTAAACACGTAACATTACTATAGTAAAAGAAAAATATGTAATTATGCCACATTTGTCATTTTAGTTGATAAAGTGAGTCGAGATTGTTTGCATTACTCTGACAACGTAATGTGACATCTCACAGTCAGATTCAGCAACTAAGTTGGGTGTAGGGTGTTAAAAGTTATCAATTAAACTTTAATTATTAAATCAAAAGAGTATATGGATTAAATTCTTTTGAATAAAAATAAAAATACTAACTTTTAAATATACAAAAAGTATAGGGACTGAATGCAGAATTGGACCTGTTATGAAAACCCTTTTATTTTTCCAAAAAGTGAATTAGAGAAAAAGTTTTACAAATGAAAAACAATTTTTAGTTTTATATTGTTGGAATTTTGGAATAAAAACGAAACAAACAGTCCCTATTCCCTAAGAAAAAAAAAAGAAAAAAGAAAAAGAAAAAGAAAAAAAAGAAGAAGGTGTTTTAATTCAATTGTAATTGTAGCCACGGCCACCTTCCACAGCTAAATGCCCAATGTTGATGTCGTTAATACCGAAGTGTGCCAAATCGCAGCATAAAAGCACCTTCTTTTCATGCTTCGAGTCAAAAATTTAAGAAAATACTCGCAATTTCTTTTGGCTAACAAACACAGACCAACATGAAGCAATCCCCCAACTCTACATCCACCTCCGCCGCCCAAACCCTGACCTCCCAGGAGTCTCGCCTCCTCGCCCGCGAAACGCTGCGTATCAGCGCCAGCCTGGCCTCAAATGCCGGTTTAAGTAGCAGCACCGGCATACACGAAGGAGCCGCGATACCATTGATGGATGAAAACCGGAGGATGGGACTGGTGGGGGACGAATTTCGAGATTCAAGTTTGAAATTGATTTGTTGTGAGGAAATTGACGGAAGGAGATGGAAGTATGTGGCCGAGAAAGATTCCTTCGGAAATTTCAAGAACAATTCCATTCGCACTGTCAGTTTGCACACCCCACAGGCACCTCTTGATGTCAGTTTTCTATTTCGTTTTGAATTTTTCATACTAGTATAGAGATAATTTATATCAAACAAAATGGAAGATAAAGAATAAATAGTTGCGCTATTTTCCATTTCTAATAATGACTATTCTCGCTGTAAAAGTATACTTAATATTCCAAGTGAAGCCGCAAGATCTTGTACTTACTGTTGGATTTGCTTCTAATTAGATTTTAGAACATTCTTATTTTACTTGTGGGTGACTTGTTTTTCATTTGATTATGCAGGAATTGATGTCATTCGTACGATCATATGTGGTGCCGGAGGGCTTCCCTGAGAGTGTTACTCCTTCATACGTGCCATACATGACTTGGAGAGCGTTGAAGGTGGTTTTCTAAGTATATTGGAAAATGGAGGGCATTATAGGACTCAAGTCTTGCCCTTGCCTCTCGATTTAGAATTTTAGCATCGCTAAATACCATACTGAATGCCATCTTGTTCAATGCAGCATTTCTTTGGTGGAGCAATGGGTGTTTTCACCACGCAAACCCTTTTGAACTCGGTTGGAATCTCTAGAAATAGTGCTACACCTGGTGCTGTTGCTATTAATTGGATTCTCAAGGTAGGGAAGACATAAGATGTTTGAAGTTAACAACATACGTCCTTCTTTAAGTTTAGCGGCTGAAAAATATCAGCTTACATTTGCTTCGCAATTGTTACTTTACAACCGTCTTAGCTCTTCTGGTTGTCTAGTTTGTAAGTTTTGTCAATATTCTGATATTAACAGTTATTTTAGGATATAGAGAGCCACTGAGTCTACTTTGCAATCATGAAGGCTGTTTGTCTTAGCACATCTTGAATTTTCTCGGACTGGTATTTTCTTTTGCTGAAATTTTGTTTCTCGTATTAGTATTTCCTTTGGTTGAGGCTTAAAATGTATGAAGAATTGCCATTTTTGATCTGACAGTGAAGTTTTCAAGGGTGTTAATTGTTATTTGAAACTTGTGCTCAGTAAGTTATGAGAGGTTCTGCGTATGAAAATGTTCCTCCATATCTATACCAGGCTCAATCTCAAATTGGGGTTTCTCCTTTATTTGTTATCTAGATGTCATTATTATTATCTGATTGATTGACTTGGTGAAGTTCTAGATATCCTTATTATGTTGAGTTTCTATGTAGCCCCGAAATTTAGTGGTCCATTTCTGATTTCTGACCTGTCAATATTTGGATGTTCACCTTAGATCATCTTTGCTGTTTTCATACTCTACTGCACCAATACACTTTGAAATATTATGTTGCAAATGCATAATGTAATTTTCAATGGCTGTCTTCATTTGTTCAATTTCTTGTCATATTAAATTATTAGGAGAAACCTGCTCTTCAAAAGTAAATATGTTAGCAATGCTAACAAGGTATTCTTAAAATTTTTTCCTAAAGCTACTGTGTTGTTTGATCTGATGATTTTCTCTTCGTGCAAAACTGGCTAGTAAGTGCTTATGACATCGTGTTCATGTTGGAAGCTTGTCTTGGAGTTTAGCCGCTTTTTACATGTTTGATACTAGATGCAAAGCTGGTGACTTGTTTTTCACCAGGCTAGAGGATAAAGTTATAAATTCAGACTATGTTGTACTTAAAAACAAAAAAGCCTTTGTTATGCACCTAACTTATTGCAAAAGTTGCTTCTATTTTTTTCTTAGCATACTGCTTGCGGAAAGAAAATGTGTGTAAGATTTGTATGGCTTTTTGCCAAAATTACAGTTTAGTATTTTTCTTGATTAAGAAAATGTGAGTGTAAGATTTATATGACTTTTTGTCATAATTACAGTTTATTATTTTTCTTGATTGAGTTTCCAATTACTGTTTCAAAAATTAAAACATCTACTTATATCCATCTAAAAGGAAATGTCTTATTGCTCGATTTTACTCCTTATTGGCATCTGTAAAGCATTCAAGAAGTAATTTCTTAGAATTCATTAAAAGGTCAAGCTGCTATCGTTTCACCAACTTTTGGTTTATAACTTATTAGTCTTCATCCTTTTATATTATCGCCTATTTGGTTTGTCTTTTTATATCGAATGTTGTGTTATATTGAAAAAAAAGGAAGTTTGCTGAAACTGGCTGTGTAGCAAGCTAAAATTTAACTATGCTTGCAGGATGGTGCCGGTCGGGTTGGTAAAATGCTTTTTTCCCGACAAGGAAATAAATTTGATTATGACCTAAAACAGGTTTTTTTTTTTTCTCTTTTTTTTTAATTTTAATTATTATATATATTTTGTGATGGAGGTTGTAGAACTGTTAGTTTATCTTCACAAGATACTGTTACATCCAATGTGTTTTTAGCTGCGGTTTGCTGGTGACCTACTTATGGAGCTGGGTGCTGGGGTAGAGTTGGCAACTGCATCTGTGCCTCATCTCTTTCTTCCTTTGGCTTGTGCGGCAAATGTGTTGAAGGTGATTTTTTTTTTTACCTGTACAACTTGTGTCTTTGTGGTCTTTTAAGTATTGCAGTCTTATTCTTTGCAACTTACTTATAGAATGTTGCTGCTGTAACATCAACATCGACTCGCACACCAATTTACAAAGCCTTTGCTAAAGGAGAAAACATTGGAGATGTCACTGCAAAAGGAGAATGTGTTGGAAATATTGCAGATCTGGTATGCCTTAAAAATATCTTGATAGTCTGAAGTAGTGTTATTTGCAGACAAATTTCTAAATTACCAGTGATATGAGTGGAAATAGGAAGAAAGAGTAAGAATTGATTTATCCATTAGCAAGAGAAAGATGTGCCAATTGAAAACATGATACAGCAAAGTGCATCAGAGATGAGTGTTGTAGATGCATTAGCAAACTTGTAAACATTGGAATAGTTAGGACATAAAAGAGGACAAATTGCATTGAAGCTGTGTTGTTTCAACTCTATTTTAGCTGTAGCACCCAGGCTTGACATATGTCCAATGGACATTAGTTTTGAGATCTGACCCTTCAGATATAAGGAGAAACTTGTGAAAAAATTGTATGTTCCTGTGCCAAACTCATATCCATGAACCCCCCCCCCCCAAAAAAAAAAAAAAAAAAAAAAAAAAAAAATCCCCCCAAACAATCTTTATAACACAGCATGGAAGAAATAGACTGGCTGGATTTTAAGGGAAGGTTGCTTTAAATGCTGTACTATGGAAGTAGGTATGTTGTCTGATTGGAATGAGAATTTGGTGTTAGACTCTTTAAATTTTAAAAACATATTAAGATTTCCCTTTGCAGCAATGGCATTATAATGACCACAATGGTCAGGGTTTTCTTGTCAACATCTTTTGTTGAGAAAAAGCAACCTATATGTATTAATTTGCTGTTTGCTGCTTCTGCATGATGGTTTGATAACTTCAGATGTTGTTTACAACAATGGCCACAAGAACCATCTGGTCTTGCCCATAATATAAGGCAAAAAGGGGTTAAAAATAGAATTGTTTGGATGCATGATAGTAAATATATTAATTATCATTTCTAGCATAATCTAATTGACTCAAAATACTACTTAGTTCTTTGTTTTAATCCAACATAAAATACATTGAAAATAGGTAGAGACTCAACTTGAGTATAAGAGTACAAGAGCTGAGATAAACACCACTCAATACCATTTTTCACATCATTAATTACTAGAATAGCAACTTAATCATTGAAAACAATTAGGTTAGTGATAGAGAAAAAATATAGAAGATATTTAGAAAGGCATAAGGGAATACTACAAGATTATATTACAAAAGAGAGGTAATAGAATGAATTCTCAAAGTTAATTTACAAAGCCTGGTGAGTGGAAGTTTCTTCTTGTCTAGGAGGTAGGGCTTCTGTATATGGAGGAACTACAAATAATAACACAAAGCATCTTGACGTAGATCACCCTTTTCTTAAGGGTTTCCTTCCTCCAGTTTTGTTTGACGTTATATTTAGACAAAAACATCACAATGATTAGAAGTTAATTCTTGAGTCCAATCCATTGGAGTAGGTCTTTTTTTTTAGATTTTGTGCCATGATCTTCCATATATGTTCCAAGTTAACGTTTCTATAGGGGTTTCTTGGTAGTGGATCTACTTAAAAAGTGTTTGATATTAAAAGATTTGCGTAGGTTGTGCCCTTTGGGGTTAATAATTTGATTATTTACTTTCATAATAATATTTTGGTTTGATGTTGGTGATCAATATATTCTAGGGAGTACTATTCCCATGTTTGGCCATCATTAAGAGGACCATTGTTCAAGAAATGGGGATTGTTAGTTTGCAAAGCAACTTTTGAAGTGATATGTATTGATAAAAATGGTCAACTACACTATAGTTATAAAATTGTTTCACAAAGGTCTTCTTGTGTGGTGATCTACATGTGTCAAGCTTAATTTGCTAATAAGGGTTTCTTGGTAATGGGTCTACTCAAAAGGTAGATTCGCCTAGGTTGTGCTCTTTTGGGCTAATAACTTAGCATTTGCTTTCATAATAATATTTTTTCTTGATGTTTGTAATCAATATATTTCACTACTCCCATGTTTGGCCTTCATAATGAGGGACAACTTTTAGGAAATGGGGGTTTGTTTAGTTTGCAAAGCAACTTCTGAAGTGATTTGTATTGATAAAAGTGGTTAAACACTTGTATTGTCAAATCGCTTCTTGAAGCAATTGCAAAGATGGAACATTTTGGTCAATGATCTAAGTTCCGAACAGCTTTTCATCAATCTTTCTCAAATCCCATTCCTTCTATGATGACCAATGTAGAGGTTTCTTTGGCAAGGAGAGTAAGTGTTGCAAACAAGTGAAACAGGATGTGCCTTGAGATGGCAGAAAGGAAGATTAGAATAGACCTTGGAAGTATTGAGCGTAGTGGCATTTGGTGGCTAGAGTGGCGAAGCAAGGGGTTGTAAGGTGGAAACTAATTCTAAGAAGAGAATTAAGATAAAGGATTATAGAGAGTTTGAGAGGAAGTTTTGCCCCCAATGTCAAAAGTTTCAAAAGTCCCTAAATGAGTTGTGAGTAGAGAATGAGAGTTGCAAAATTAGGCATATAGGAGTAATGTGGGGGATTTTTTGTTATTGATAATGGTTTATTTAAAAGAGTTTTAGGTTTTTGATAGTGATGATTTTTGAAAGAAATGGGGAAAACTCAATATTATATGGAAAGGTTAAGAGAAAACCTTATAACTACCTCTATATATGATCCATCAAGCTAAGCTCTCTAGAACATCTCAAGAGTGAAGCTAACCCAAGAATCCTACCATATTATGGGATTATCTTCATTTCTTTTGTTTTGATGAAACATCTTCTATGGAATACATCTTGGAGAATGTGTCTTTAAGGATAATCTCGTTCTACAAATGAGTTGTTCTATAAAAATTGTTGGAATCCCTAATATTAAGGACAGAAAACTTACCTTATTACTAGAAGTTCTTTGTAAATAGAAACTAATCTCAGTCACTGATTTTTAGGAAGATTACTGATTTTTAGGGATTGTTTCCTTGTTTGTATTAATTCCTCTCTTTATAATTGTAAACTAATTAGCAGAATAATAATAATCTTTTCTCTAAGATTGTACATGGTATCAAGAGCTCTAGGATTCATTCGATCCTGCTCATTCATCTCTAATCTCCCTTCCTAAAAATCCCTCCGGTTTAGTCCTCCTCCCATGGGTGACGTCAATGAAACTCTGTCTGAAACTGAGACTTCACAAATAACTCAGAATGTCAATCAGGGAATCACCCAAAGTGAACTTAATTCCTCCCTTATAATCACCAATCATCGGCTAGACGGGAAGAACTTCTTGCAATGGTCTCAATCGGTCCTTATGGTGATTCGTGGTCGTGGCAAATTAGGGTACATCAATGGGGAAATTCCACGACCAACCATAGCTGACCCGACTTATGCCATTTGGGAACTCAACAACTCAATTGTAATGGCTTCGCTAATTAATTCGATGGAAGGCCATATAAGCCGCACCTATCTCTTTTTCAAAACTGCAAAAGACGTGGGATGCAGTCAAAGAAAACTACTCGGATCTTGGAAACGCCTCCCAAGTATTTGAGATCAAGTTTAAGTTAAAGGATATCCGACAAGGGACACTCGAAGTAACTCACTATTACAACAATCTGAAAATTTTGTGGCAAGAACTGGATATGTACTATGAGGCAGATTGGGGTGAAGACTTGGAATGCACCAAGTTTATGACTCACCTCAACAATGAACGTCTTTATGAGTTTCTAGCAGGACTGAACCGTGAGTTAGATGAGGTCCGTGGTCGAATTCTGGGCAGATCACCTCTCCCAACCATCGGTGAAGCATTTGCAGAAGTTAGAAGAGAAGAAAAGCGCCGTCTTGTCATGATGAGAGACTCAAAGGAACCTAAACTTGTGACATCTCTTGGCAACTGGCCCACTGAGACCTCTGCCCTCATCTCCAGAGGTCCACAGCCACAAAAACCACGTGTTGGAAATGGTTCTGGATCAACCAGACCATGGTGTAAACATTGCAACCGTGTTGGTCATACAAAGGAAAAGTGCTTCAAACTCCATGGCTATCCTGAAAAAAAACAGAAGGATAATAAGACTGCCCTGTTATCCTCCACGACTGCAAATGATGTTCTCGATGTTCGCCTAACCAAAACCCAACTTGAGACTCTCCATAAGATACTTGGTACTTCCACTGCTCATGGATCTCTAGCCACCCAAGGTACTGCCCTCAATATTGCATTTGAATCTAATAATCAATCCTCTTGGATACTCGATTCGGGTGCCTCTGATCACATGACAGGTAACTCCACTTTGTTTTACACCTACACCCCTTGTCATGACAAGTCCCGAATCCGCATAGCTGATGGTTCTTACTCACCTGTGGCTAGAGTAGAAGTACAAATAACAGAAAATTTTTCTCTCGATAAAGTCCTACATGTCCCAAACTTGTCCTGCAATTTACTTTCAATTAGTAAACTTACTAAGGACGAAAAAGTTCTTGCTGAATTTTTTGCAATTGGTTGTGTGATACAGGAACAGAAATCGGGGAGGATGATTGGCACTGCTAAAGTTGATGGACTATATGTTTGGAATAAAGACAGCACACAAGGAGGATTGGCTCTATCCATTTCAAAAGAGGACACAATTATGTTATGGCACCGTAGTTTAGTGCATCCAAATTTTTTGTATTTGAAGAAACATCTTCTGTTGTTATTTCGAAATAAAAGTATTAATTCCTTGAAGTGTGAAATTTGCCAATTATCCAAACATACCCGTGTGCCATACCCATTAAAACCATATCTCTAGTCCCAACCATTTTCATTAATCCACAGTGACCTATGCGGAGCCAGCCGAGTGAAAAATATTACGGGGGCTAGGTGGTTTATAACATTCATTGATGATCACACTGGGGTCTGTTGGGTCTATCTCCTTAAAGAAAAATCTGAAACACCCAAAGTATTCCAAAATTTTCACTCAATGGTTCGAACCCAGTTCAACTCTACCATACATACTCTCCACACTGACAATGGGAGAGAATACTTTAACTCTGTCCTAAGCCCATACCTTTCTGACCAAGGCATCATACACCAAAGCTCTTGTCCTGAGACTCCTCAACAAAACGTGATCTCCGAGAGAAAAAATAGACATCTCCTTGCTGTGGCTCGAGCCATAATGTTCACCATGAATGTTCCGAAATACTTGTGGGGAGAGGCTGTTCTCACTGCCTGCTATCTCATAAACCGAATGCCATCAAAGGTCCTCAATTTCCAAACACCTTTAAATACCCTTCTAAAGGCCTTTCCTCTATTTCGTGTTCCTAATCTTCCAGCCAAAATATTCGGTTGCAAAGCTTTTGTCCATAACCATCAACCAAATCAATCCAAACTTGATCCTCGAGCCCACACCTGCATCTTCATTGGATATTCCCCCACACAGAAAGGCTATAAGTGTTATTCACCAACCTTGCGCCAAATGTTTGTCTCTCGGGATGTTACCTTCTTTGAAAATGAACCATACTTTGCACCATCTCATCTTTAGGGGGAGACATTCAATGAAGATGAGACTCTTAATACTCTCTTTATTATACCTCATGATCCTACCACTACTATCACAAACAAGCCTAACAACTAAGGTGCTATGGTAATCCCAGATTTAGATACTGTTTCCCCTGTGTAGCAAGAAGTTAGCACGATCCTTCCAATAACAATACCACCACCGGAGTGCAACAGCCCCTTGATCAAGGAAAACAGCAAAAACAGGTTCCCGAAATATAGGTCTACTTTCAACGGAATCGTTCTCCTGAAACTAATACCGCAGTGCCAATTGCACCCCCAATCGAGGACTGTTTTGAAACAGAAGTCTCACCTCCGTCACCATCCATCTATCTTCCAATTGCAGTTCGAAAGGGCACAAGGAGTTGCACTTAACACCCTATTTCTCGGTTTGTGTCCTATGGAAATTTATCTAAGTCTTACAAAGCTTTTGTGACTAATGTTGATTCTGTAAAAACTCCAAAAAATATAGAAGAGGCTCTTGAATCAGCTGAGTGGAGACAAGCTGTGATGGAAGAAATGAAGGCCCTCAAAAACAATGAAACATGGGAAGTCTCGGATCTACCTAAGGGAAAAAAAATAGTAGGATGCAAATGGATCTTCACTACAAAATTTAAACCCGATGGCCGTATTGACCAATACAAGGCTCGACTTGTGGCTAAGGGCTTCACCCAAACTTATGGTCTTGACTACGATGAGACGTTTGCACCAGTTGCCAAACTAAACACCATTCGAGTCCTATCTCTTGCTGCCAACCTTGATTGGCACCTGACTCAATTGGATGTAAAAAATGCTTTCCTCAATGGGGAATTAAATGAGGAAGTGTACATGGATTTCCCACCCGGGTTTGAAGAAAGCAAGGGCCAAGTGTGTAAGCTGAAGAAGTCCTTGTATGGGTTGAAACAATCTCCACGGGCGTGGTTCAGTCGATTTGCAAAAGCTATGACCAGCAGAAATTACATTCAAGGGCAGGCAGACCACACCATGTTCTACAAGCACTCAGAAAAGGGAAAATGCTGCATCCTCATCGTTTATGTGGATGATATAATATTAACAGGAGATGACTCAAGCGAAATTGTGAGGTTGAAAGAATTCCTTGGTACAGAGTTCGAGCTTAAAGACTTGGGGAATCTTAAATACTTTCTTGGTATGGAGGTAGCAAGGTCCCAAATAGGTATTTCCATCTCCCAAAGGAAATATGTTCTTGATCTACTGTCAGAAGTTGGTTTGATGGGCTGCAAACCAGACTAAACTCCTATGGAATTTAACCTTAAATTGGGAACTGATGAGGATGGAGAAGAAATCGACAGGGGGAGATATCAACGACTAGTAGGAAGACTCATCTACCTATCTCACACCCGTCCAGATATAGCCTTCAGTGTGAGTGTTATCAGTTAGTACATGCATACCCCAAGGGAGAAGCACTTGGAAGCTGCATATAGAATATTAAGGTATCTGAAAGGAACTCCTGCTAAAGGCTTGCATTTCAAGAAAACTGCCAACCAGAATGTGGAAGTCTACACTGATGCGGACTGGGCAGGTTTTGTTAATGATAGATGCTCTACAAGTGGCTATTGTAGTTATGTTTGGGTTAACCTCGTGACATGAAGAAGCAAAAAACAGTCTGTTGTAGCACGCAGCAGTGCAGAGGCAGAATATCGAGTACTATCTCATGGTATATGCGAAGGAGTTTGGATACAAAGACTTATGAGGGAACTAAAAGTGCCTTACACCAGGCCTATGAAGATGTACCGTGACAACCAGGCAGCTGTCAGCATAGCACATAATCCTGTGCATCACGATCGCACCAAACATGTGGAAATAGATTGCCACTTTATAAAAGAAAAAATACACTCAGGAGAAGTGTGCATCACCTACCTACCTACTAGACAACAAGTTGTAGACGTGTTAACTAAAAGTTTGAACAGAAACATGTTTGAGGAACTTATTGGCAAGCTGGGTTTGATAAACATCTACACTCCAGCTTGAGGGGGAGTGTTGGAATCCCTAAGATTAAGGACAGAAAACTTACCTTATTACTAGAAGTTCTTTGTAAATAGAAACTAATCTCAGTCACTGATTCTTAGGAAGATTATTGATTTTTAGGGGTTGTTTCCTTGTTTGTATTAATTCCTCTTTTTATAACTGTAAACTAATTAGCAGAATAATAATAATCTTTTCTCTAAGATTGTACAAAAATGTTTTGTGATGGTGTTGTTTTTGGCAGAAGCTTGTCAACTAAAGGTATATTGAACAACCATTGGTCTGAACATAGCTATTCTTGGTAGAGGTTATTCTGAACATCTATTCTTGAACAACATTTGTCCTGAATAAGAGCTATTCTGAATGGTATTTGTTCTCAACATTGTTGTTCTTGAACAATATACGTTTCTAACAAGAGTTGTTCTTGAATGGCAACTATTCTGAATTGTAGCTATTCTCAAACAAAGGATGTCTTAAACAACTATTCTAAACAAATGTTGTTCTTGTAGAGGAGATATTAGATATAGCGGTGTTAGTAATTGTTTCAGGTCAATTTTCTTAACATAGGAAGTGCCATTTCCTATAAAGTGAGCTTATTTATCTTTTAGAATAAATAAAATTGTAATAGTTAAAGCCAATAAGGTGTTGGTAGTGTTGGCAAGCCTTGGGACCTTGAGTGCTCAGGTTGAAGTTCCACCATGTGAAAAATTATGTGTGGGTTTGTTAGTTAGTTAGTTAGAGTTGAGTTAGTTATTGATTTAAAATTATTTAATTCAGTGCTTGTAATGATTGATTTTGATTAGAATTGTTGATGTTGTTAGTTGTAACTTCAATATATATATTAGTAGCCAAAACTATCTATAACCAAATAACTATATGGATTTTTATAGTATCTTTGCCCTACTCATATAATAGCCATTGAATTCCAAGCTTACCATTTCAAGGTGGTTGTCCACAAGAAAGCCTCCTCTGTTACTTTAAACTCAAATCATGATGTCTTGAAAAGTTCCTTACTTGATTCAAACCAATCACCTCCTAGAGAAAATTACCAAGGCTTTGCCATTGTTCCAATCACATAGGCCCATGCTTGACTAGACTGCGATTCTCATGTGGTCTACTTGTTCTGCTGGCCCTCTATTTCTGTTAGTAACTTCATCACTTTCTTTCCATAATGCATAAGCTACATTCTCTATATGATATATTATATAACTACCTTGACCAATGCAATGCACTCCAAGAACTGCTTTATAAGCTAAAAGAAATCCCATTTATTGAAAAGTGTCCTTTTAGGATGACAGCCAAACAATCAAAAAGTACCTTATGAGATATATTGATCGGCTCCATCTAGACAAAAGATTATTGTGAAAGAAAATACTCAACCTAGTGGCCCCTAGCAACACTTAACAAAATGGATCTTTTCAATATCAGCTATGAGTAGACCCACTAAAGAAACTCATACTGGCACACCATACCTATCTTATTTTAAAATCTCTGCACAACTTTCATGGAAAGCATACAAGTTTTGGTTTAGAATATTGTCCACATATATGATAGTCATGTCTTTGTCTGGACACACCTTTATGAAAACCCTAGGACAATATTCCTTTGGGAAAAAAGGCCAATCTAAGAAATATTGACATCTTTTTTCTAACTTCCTCTGTAATAAAGAAGTCATACCTCCCAAGATAGGAACAAGAACTTCCTTCCTCCTGCTTCTTGCAATATTACTTTGTAGGAGACTTCCTTCTCCAACCTCTCTTTTCTAATATCTTCTTTCTATTTCTTTTTAATCTTATCTTTGTTTCTAATCTTAGCATTCTTAAAATAGTTAAGTTGCTATTTTTGGTTATTAATGACATGTGTAGTTAGGTTCTCCAGTTACAACAGTGGATTCTTTGCATTAGAAGGCACCGTGGATGTCAGGTTCAGGCCAGTGGTCTACTGTAGAAGGGTTACTGTTGTTAAAAAATTACTAATGAACTGTTAACAAGTCACCTTTGATCTTTTTACTCGTATCTTATGCATGTTGGAAATCTTTTGTCATACAGAAGTTATATGTATGGATTTTGTGTTTTTGCAGTTAATACATGTCTCGCATCAATCCTATCTTCTTGTATTCAATATATTTGTTAATTATTCATAATATAAATTGTCATGCATGTTATGTTGTCTGTCTGTCCGTATTTTATTTTGTTTAGAAATTTGAGGTTTATCAACCAAACTGCTTAATGTTGTTTGCAGTTAGGAACTGGACTGAGCATTCTGATCTCAAAAAAAAACCCATCCTTGGTTACCACATTTTCTCTCCTGTCATGTGGATATGTTTTCAGTTCTTACAGAGAGGTTACACTAGCACTTCTGTTATTTTTTGTTAAACTGTCTGCCTAATTTCGTATTCGGAACTTGTTCTGCTAATAATAGCTTATAATAATTTCCTTTCCAGGTTAGATCTGTTGTGCTGCACACATTAAATAGAGCAAGATTCAGTGTGGCTGTAGAGTCCTTCTTAAAGACTGGTTAGTCAAACTGTAACAGAACTTCACTGCATTTAGACCCTTTATTCTTTCTGTTATTGTCAATGACATTCTCAATGAATCAAAACTATTTGAAGAATTCTTCAGACATAGAATGACTTCATTGTGTTTCTTCACCATGCAGGACAAGTTCCCTCGTTGCAGGAGGGAAATATGCAGGAAAAAATATTTAGTTTTCCATGGTTGAAGGACAGACCTGTTGTTCTTGGTGTGTATTAAACTGACAGTTTTTCCCTTGGCCAGAAAAAAAAGGCTCTAGGTGCTATATTGTTTGAGTTCAATCTGAAAGCTCTCCCATTGTTTGCAGGCTCAAGATTTAGGGATGCTTTCCAAGATCCTGGTGCCTTTCTTGCGATAGAACCTCTCTTTGAGGTATGCTTCCTTGGAAACGAAGTTGATTAAATTTCTTCCCCATAAAGCATGTACCCACATAAAACATGCATAAACTTACATGGATTGTTGAATTATATGGCAGAAAGAAAGATATATAGTGACTTACAATCCTTCAAAGGGAAAAGTATATGCACTGCTCAAGGATCAAGCGAAGTCAGATGACATTCTAAAAGCAGCATTCCATGTCAGATAATCCTCTTGGCCTTGTATACTAGTTATATTTCTTACCAAGCTTTGCTTTCATTTTTTGTGTTTAGCAGTAGTTCCACCTTGTATTACAGGCACATGTGCTCTTGCATTTCATTCATTCTGCCAATAATAGTCTATCATCTAGAAGCCAGCAAGAACATCTCATGCCAGCAGCTACTGATTTTGAGCTTCATATTGCTGAATCATGTAAGATGGTTTCAACATCATATAGACATTTCAAGAACAATGCTGCAGAACAGGTCAGCCGTTCTTGTCAGAAATATGCCATTCTATTTTCATACTCTATGCTATATAATTTCTCCTTTTGTGTTACCAGCTTTCTCTTCAGCTTGTCATATGTGCAAATATAAAGACAGTTGACTATTCTTTTTCAGATTTCCCATTTTTTATGTAATGTTTTGGGTGTTTTTTGGGTGGGGGCAAGAACTCATATGCTTAGAAATGATCCATAATGCTAACACACCTTATTGTGTAATATCCCATTTCACTTTTTAAAATATTAGAAATTTGGACTCTTTTATTGATCTTAAT
This sequence comes from Gossypium anomalum, assembly GCA_025698475.1. NCBI lineage: Eukaryota > Viridiplantae > Streptophyta > Magnoliopsida > Malvales > Malvaceae > Gossypium > Gossypium anomalum. The sequence continues at coordinate 52,338,242 of CM046958.1, read as the reverse complement.
CTCTTAGGTTGAATGGCCTATATAAAATATGTTATATTACTAGTGACTAGCATATAAAGGGGCAAAATACCATTTGATTAAAACAAATGTGGAGATGGTTCTATATATATCTAACTGTTCATTATGATGAGTTTAATCACTTGAAACAATAAGCAAAACAATTGGAGTTCCTGCGGTTTTGTTTATTAGCCTCTTGTTAATGCAAAAGAATGGATTGTTTGTATGTACTGCATGTTCAGTGACCAATGAATTGGGTTCATTTGCTTAATTTTAAAAGTATGGTGCTGCTAAAATTAGAAGTGTTGTTGCATGTTTGCATTGTGCTCTATAGTTCAAAGGGTGATTTGCAATTTACCTAATATTTTTCATTTGACTATCAATTACATAATCCCCGAAGATGAAAATACCTATTAAATGCAGAACTTATTTAGTAGAGTTGTTCGCTGCAACTTTTTGATTGGTTAATCATGCTTCAGAGATGAAAGCAGCAGTAGTGTATAGTTCAGGAAGGATTTAATTGGGTTATTACTTCTAGGATTATTATCGGCTGTAAATTACTTGGACCTGCGAATGCTAGTAGTGGACAATTTTATGTGAGATTATGTGGAGGTGGTAAAATGAACCTAATCCAAAAAGCCGAAATCCTGTATCTTCCACAAAATCTAAAAATTAGTTTGAACACCAGTATAACCCAGGCGGAAAAGGAGCTAAATCCTAAATGGTCTGAGCCTGATGCTTGTCTGACACCTCTAAAAGTATGATTTTGTTTGCGACCCTGTATTGTTGTTGATCCTTGCTGATGATCATATGTATAGATTTCTCTTCCTCATTGCATGTTTATAATTTGCGTTTCTGCATGTCTTTATGCTCCTTTTTGACATGTCTGGCAGGGTTGGAGGATGTCAGACTCGCTTCTTAATCCGGGTCGGGCTCGACTGCATTGATGGGCTAAATGGGATGAACAAGTTTGAACTCTACTGTTTTCCCAAAATTGGTTGTTGAGATCCAATTTCTGACCATACATTGCACTTATATGGAGCAGCGGAATGCGCATATACATGACACAAGGGGTTCTGAAGTCTGAATCAGCCCTATACCAATGGAAGGATGCGTCTTTGTGCAAGCCCTCGATTTTCTACACTCGGGCCTTTATTTGTGGAAAATGCATTTTCAGAAAATTTATATATGGTGTAATTCCATGGTGTTTAATATTGTCAGATTTAAAATAAATTAGTTTCTAATGCATTGCATATTATTGACACGTTTATTTTTTAAGCAGTTTTTAAATAATGTATTATTAATTTTTGTAATTTGTGTAAAGTAATATATTCATAAATTTTAATAATATTGAACTCTTTTGAAATTGTAACTAAAATATAATTTTATTTCATTATTTAAAGAAAATAAATATTAATCAAAATGATAAGTAATTAGCATAATAATTTCTTTTTGATAATTCAAATATGATAATTTTTTTGGGTAAATTATATGAATTGTTTTTAAACTTTGTTTAAAATTACATTTCAATTATTCTACTTTCAAAAGTTATATATAATAGTCACATATAATAATCACTAAAGTTATCGAATTATTACATTTTTGCCACTTAGTAGTAAACTTTTGTTAAAAAAATAAAGTTGCACATTAATTCAAATAGTTCATAGTTAATTTAGTCTTAAGTTATGGTTAAAAAAATTATTTTGATATTTTTTAAAAAATTTATTAACAATAATTGTAAAAAATAAAAAAAAATCTTTGACTAAAAATTAATAGGAAATTTATAAAAATAATTAAAAATAATATTTTTTTAAAAAATATAAAATTAATTAAATTTGTATAAATCTAAAAAATTCTTAAAATTAAAATTTTTTTTAAACTAACATTTCTTGCAAAAAAAAAAAATCATAAATCTTTTAAACTAAATTCTTTTTGTTTTCTATCGTTGATTAACACCTTCAATCACATCAACTTCATTTTGTTTTATTAAGAAATTGCTTTGCAAATTTTATTTTGTTTTATTTTTTTTTCAAATCTCTAAAAGCCTTAGTAAAACATACATTTCAAGCAAGATTCATATTCCATTATCAGGTAATTATTGTGGGATTTTCGTGATAATTATAAAAAAAAAAAAGAAAAGAAAGGGGCAAGAGCGAAGAGCAAAATGTTCTATTGCATTGTTTGAGTTTTTTGGTAAGTTTTAATTTTTTTTTAAATTTGACCATTTTTTCTTTTAATTTATAATAGAAAGTACCCTATGTAACATCTTGTTTTTCAATAGTGTCAGAAATAATTTAGTTATGGTGGTTTTAGGACCACAATTTCAACGAGTGAGTCCATAAATATTATCGATTAATATTTTGAGTCAAACCTAATGACATAGTGAATCTTGATCTAGTAAAATTTACTTGTAGAATGTTTAGTTATGGTATAAGTGGTTTGTACCAAAAGTCAATAGTTTTGGAAAATGAGGTATCGGGACCTCATTCTTGTAAACCAAGCTCGTAAATATTTTTATCGGATATTTATGGAGCTACTGTATAGGTGAATTAAGGTTCGGTCTAGAAATTTTGATGATTTGAATGGTTAAATAAGGTGTAAGGTTAAATTGTAAAAACAATAAAACTTTATCGTTGTTGATTTTTGTTAACTAAAATGTTTATCTAGTATTTGTTTAAAGGTCAAAAAGGCAATTAGGCCATTGCAAACTCTAGTGGATCGCTAAAGCATAATAATTAATAATTTATATGCTAATTTTAAAGTTATAATTAAGTTAGAAAAAATAGTTAAAGTGGATTAAAACATAACAAAAGGAAAAAGGCTATTTTTCATCTCTTTTTTCTTACAATCACCGAAACCACCATTTTTAGACTTTGGAGTATTCAGCAAAGCTTTGAATATTTATATGGCAAGTCATTTTTCATTTGTATTTCGTAACTTTTATGTTTTTGATATTGTTGCAACTTGATTAAGTTATATCGTATTTTCGTGTTAAAGATTTTTAAAATTTCCATTGCTGTTTTTAAAGCTTTTTGGATGATTAATAGAAGATTTTGAAGCTTGGAAACATTTTAGGATTGTTTTGTTAAGTAAATTTTGTTATTTTTATATTTAGGGACTAAAATGAGAAATTGAGGAAATTGAAATGAACTTTATGTGAATTCAGTTTTTAGGGGGCTATAGAAGGACATAATTGAAATTAGAATGAAAAACAAATTCAATTGTGAAAGCTATACTTGTTTCGATTTTAGAGACTAAAATGAATAAAATATAAAAGTTTAGGGAAATTGTGTAAAATGAAATTAAAAGGTCATATGCATGTATTTGAGTTTTATGATGCATTTGGAATTGATAATTTCAGCTTTAACTATTATATAGATCAAGTTATTGATACTCGAGAAAAAGGGAAAACTGTAGAATAGTCCCTACGTTTAAACTCGTTCCCTGCTTGTCATAGCTAAGTTCATATAGTGTACGTACGTCTGAAATCTATTTGCTTGTAATCTAAATGTGTGTATATATATTGTGAAACATGACTTGAATTTCATGAAAAAGGTACCAAATGAGTTTAGGATTAAACCGAAAAGTGTTACTTATGTGATAAATTTATTTTATGTTGAGTAATGAATGAATGTAATCATTATATCCTGTGTAGAGTAACATATGAATCTGATATGATTTTTATACATGATTTGAGTTTTCAGAAATGTTTTGGTTATATGAATGTCTTGAATACTATATATGTAACAACCCGGTTTAGACCTTAGTCGGAATAGTAGTTTTGGGACAATAAATTTGAGTCAAAAAATATTTTAATATTATTTTTCGTGCTTAGTATATGTGAATTAGTATGTGTGAAAATTTCGTATGAAAATTTAATCGTTTGTGTGCTCAATTTGATAAAAGGACCTAATCGTATAAAGTGTAAAAGTTGCTTGTTATATGTTAAAAGTGTCAATTTGATATGGCTTATTACTTGTGAGGTCCTTATATGGTTATTTGACCATTGAAAGTTTGAATGGACATATATGCCAAAGGTTAGTGGAATTTAAATGTGTATAATAAGGCTATTATGGTAAAATGTATATTATGTTAATATTAATTAATCAAAACATGAAATTAGTTCATTTCATGTTCATAGTTGCTCAAAGTCATAAGAAAAGAAAAGGAAAAAGAATAGCTAGGGTTCGGCACTTGTGACTTTGATTAAGGTATGGTTTTTGATCCGTTTTCGATAATTTTTATGTTTTTGTAATCGTTGCTTAGTATACTATAAAGCCCATGCTTAAATTTCTAATTTTGATGATGATTTTGAGTTATGCCATTGTTGATTTTGTAAGCTTTGTGAAGTTAGTTGATGGAAAATGAAAGATATGTTTTGGGTTAGTATATTTCGTCTTTGAATTTTTGATGAATTTGAGTAAAATGGGCTAAATTGTAAGATTTGTAAATTGAGCGGCTAAAATGTGAAATAAATAAAATATGTGGATTTATATGAGTACTAGGAATATTCGGCCAAACATGTGTTTAAGGAAATTTTGTGTATTTTGTGATTAAGGACTAAATTGTCAAAATGTGAAAATATGAGGATTAATTTATAAAATGCCCTAAATGTGTGTTTTTGGATTGATTTGAATAAGTCAGTGAATAAAAGATCTAAATTTGAATTTATGTATATCAAGAATTAAAGAAAACGGAATTAGATAGGGGAAAGTCGAAAGTCGTTGAGTAGCCGATTCTGTCTATCCGAATCCGTACAAGGTAAGTTGATATACAAATAAATTTATTTTGAATTGAATTATTATTGATTATATGTTTTTGAACAATATTAAATGATTATATGTGTTGAGAATGTAATATCCGAGAAAGTAACGACATAGTTTCGACGTCCGAAAAGCCCCGTACGACCTTAGGAATAATTAGGATACATATGTCATGACATAAGATTCGATATGTGTTTTCGTGTAAGACCTCGTCTGGGACGTTGGCATCGATTTATGATTTACGTGTAAGACCATGTCTGGGACATTGACATCGTATTTGATTTCGTGTAAGACCCTGTCTGGGACAGTGGCATCGATGTTTGATTACATGTAAGACCATGTCTAGGACGTTGGCATTGTATGTGCTTTCCGAGCTATCCGCGTATTCTTATGATTCCGAACGATTCAACGGGCATTTCGAGAAATGAATGATTATAGGAAATGTGTATCCAATTCAGGGACGTTCAAAATGTATACTATGTTTGAGAATAAAAGGTAAGTATATGTACAAATGATGGTATGTGTTATAAGTATGAGAAATTATGCTATATGTGTAAATGAATTGGGAGTATGTGAAATGTTTATGAACTATGTGGTTTGAGATAGTATTTAGCCATGGAATACATGTAATTTGATGATGCTTTCATGTTTTAAATAATAAGTTTATTTGTATATGGCTTACTAAGCTTTTGAAAGCTTACTTTGTGTGTGTTTGCATTGTTTTATAGATATCGAAGCTATCGGGAGCTCGGGGATCGTCGAGGATCGTCACCACACTACCGAACTTTATTTTGGTACCTTTTGGAAATGTATATTTTAGAATATGGCATGTATAGGCTAGGAGTATTTGGATATGTTTTGTAATGTATATATCATGCCATGTGATATGGCTAGTTTGTGTTTGAACTTATGGTTTGATATTGATATATGATATGTGATGCAAATGTGTCATTGTGATGTGCTTTTGGTTGGCCAAAGGAAATGATAAATTTGGTAAGTTTTTGGAATGTGCTTAGTATGGAATTTGGTAAGGTTTTGGCATGTGAATGAATGAAGTGAATTGGGGTTATGAAACATATGATTTAATATGATTTTGGCTTATGATTTGAAATGATTAAGTATAGTTTTAAAGCATGAATTTGGTTGATAATAATATGGCATGAATGATGTAAATTTTGGTATTGAAATTGGCTGAAATTATAGTGTAAATGTGCTTGGTTTGATGCTTGTAGTATTGACCCAAATGGGGTGGCAAATTAGCTTTTCAAATGACCTATTTTTGTCCACACGGGCTGAGACACGGGCGTGTGTCTCAGCCGTGTACGACACATGGTCATGTTGCATGGCCGTTTGTCCCCTGAGGTACCCTACGATTTTAAGTCAGTCTTGAGCACGGCCAAGACACACAGGCGTGTGGCTAGCCGTGTGACCCAAGTCAGTCTCGACCACGACCAAGGCACACGGGCATGTCTTGTGGTTGTGTGATTAAGAATGTATGCCCTGTTTTGACACGGTCTAGACACACGCGTGTCTAAAGTCGTGTGAGGCACACAGCCTATTCACACGAGCGTGTGACCTGTATAACTTGGAAAAATGTTTAAGTTTTGAAAAATTTTGTATGAGCTTGGTTTAGTCCCGACCCCTTTCTAAAGCATGATTAAGGTCTCGATGACCTGTATAAGGGACTATATATTGATGTTTGACTATGGTTGTGGATGATGATATTGAATTGTTTGCAAATTGTTCTGATTTGTCCGATAATACCTTTAATCCTAATCTGGCAACGAATACGAGTTAAGGGTGTTACAATATAAGTGTCCATTTGAACTTAGTAAATGATTAGGATACGATTGACAATCTAATAGGGTAGATGTGCGCTTATTTTGTTAGCATTCCGGAGCTCCTATTTTCACTACAGTGCCCCTCATCTATGCCTTGTTTTTTGCACTTTGGTGCCCTGTTTGCACTTTGGTGCCCTGTTTGCACTTTGGTGCCCTATTTGCACATTTGTGCCTTGTTTAGCATCTCAGTGCTCCTTGACACTGTAACCCATGTACCCAAATCCTTTTACTATTGTTCATCGGGTTGTCTTGATTAAATAATAGAATCGAATGACTTGTTGATTTGAATAAGCATGAAATACTTGGACTGAATTGATTGTAATTCACTATTGATTGTCTTGTTACATGAATATATGAAATACTTACCTATTTTTTGTGAAATGAAATGTCAGGATTGAATATGCCATGAATACTTAGTTATAACAATATTTATGATTAATAAGGTAATTTAACGTATATATTTTTATATGAACTTACTAAGCTTTTGTAAAGCTTACTCAATTTTGTTTCATGTATCTTGTAGTTGACGCTTCACGGAACACGACTACTAGATCTCTTCAAAGCTCACATTATCCAGCTTTAGACAATGTAGTTCTTTTGAATGATCTTTTACGGTTATTTGGCATGAATTGGTTAAATGTATATGTGTTATCTTGGAAGGAAATAATGTGAACTCTTGTTTTGTTTCCGTGGTTTGTAAATATATATATGTTTGATTTGGGATGTGTATAAAGATGTTGGATAAAGAACTCTTGTTGACCACCTGTGTTAGGTGTAATTGTTTGAAAGTTGGTAAGTTTCATCAAGGTTGAGATAAATGTTTTGAAATATATTCATATTGGTGATGAAATGATTGGATGGAATATGTTATATGTATATCATCTTGTAGTGAAAAGGTGTAACTGAGAGATATTGGTTAGAAGACTAGGAATGTATATGTATGGTATGTTTTGAGTTGAGTTGAGTTAGAAAGTATATAATGAAGTTAGTGAATTGTTTATAGATGTGGACTGTTTAAGTTGTTAAACATAGAAATGGGTAAATTTTTACCTAGTATGGATAAATAGTCATACGAATGGTTTGTTACAAGATTTGGTTTGACTAATAGTTGATTCTTGTGTAAGCTATTTGGTTATTTAGGTATTATTTGAAGCATAGGCTTGTTTGGTTCATGAAAACTTGTAAAATGGCACATAATTGTCTCACACGGCCTAGCATATGGATGTGTGCCTCACATAGGCTGGTTACATGCACATGTGGATACTGTAGGTTTAGTAATATTTGGATCACACGAGCACAGTTAGTTACATGGCTTGGGTACACGGTCGTCTGATATATGCACACACGGGCACAACCTTTCACACATCTGTGTGACCCTTGTTTTCATGTTGCCCTATTCTATTGCTAAAGTTTTAATTTGATCATCATTTAATCTTGAACCTATTTACAGCTTTCGAAAGCTTGACTAAGACCTGAATTAGTTTGTTAATCATGTTTTACATGGATTATGAAATGAAAAACTGATTTTTAAGTTGGAATTGTATGTGATGATCTTTGTGTACTGTAGTGACATCCTATGGCTTGGGTCTAGTGACCAAAACAAGTATGGGTTGTTAGATTTAGTTATATCAGTACTACGATTTATTCGATTCTAGGACCGAACATAACATGTTTTGAGTCTAAAAAATACATGCCACATATAACATATGATAGTGTGATGCTTTTGATTTGATCTGATCCTATTTTCTTGTAGATTTAAAGATTTTTGTTGAATCAAATTGTGCTGTCACTGATGAAGTTGATAGTAACGTTCCAGCTTTTGATCATAGAGCAAACCCAGTATGCTAATTCTTTGGTGTGATAGGTTAGTGGTTCACAGAGTTCATACGAGCCAACCCTGCGGCTTTACAACCTCCACCCCTTAATATGCCTTCCTCGGCATCTCCTGGTCCTCAAAGTTCTACACCCGTAAATTTACATAGGCCTCCGATTGAAAAATTTTGGAAATGTTGGGTTGAAGAATTTAGAGGTAATACAGATGATGGTCCAGCTAGAGTCGAGTATTGGTTAGAAAGTAATCAGAGGGTGTTTGATGAGTTGGCTTGTACACTTGACGACTGCTTGAGATGTGTCTTGTCTTTGTTGAAAGATGAGACATATTAGTGGTGGTATACAATGATAGTGGTTGTACCGAAAAAAAGGGTTAATTGGGAATTTTTAAGAATCGAATTTTGAAAGAAATATGTCAGTAAACGGTATTTAGGAAAGAAGAAAAAATAATTTCTTGAGCTAAAATAGAGAAATAAATACGAGTGGGAGTCTGTACAGCTCAGTAAATATGCTTGCGAGATTGTGCCAACAGTAAAAGATATGTGTATCTATTTTGAAGACGGGCTGAATGATGAGATAACAATGTTGGTTGGGGAAATAGAAATACGAGAATTTGTAGCCTTGTCTTATCGAGTGTAGAAAATGGAAGAAATTTGTAATAAAAAGAAACATAATGAAATGAGAGCTCGAGACTTTGACAAGTGAAGTACATCCAGACTATTCACAACTCCTCCATCAAAGAACTTGAAGGAAACATTCAGTCGCCAAACCACTCAATCAGGGTTTACAGGAAGAAATAGGGCAAAACCAGGTGATTCGAGATTTCATTTTGTTCTTGCCGCTAGTGTTGGCAGTACCCGCAATGTTGAAAAGCCTATTTGTGATCATTTTGATAAATATCAAAGTGGTGAATGTCAATTGAAAGTGAGAGCTTGTTTCCAATGTGGTTCAATAGATCTGTAACAGGCCTTACTCGTATTCTATACAGGAACAGGGTACGAGGCATTACCGGACTTACAACACAAGCATCCATACAATTTTGAGTCATAAATTTGCGACCAAATTAAAACCATTCACATTTAAACATAAAGTCCCTAATACGAGCCTACGAGGCCCAAAACATGCTTTGGAAGTGGTCCAGGACTAAACTGAGAACTTTAGAAATTTTTAAAAAATGTAAAATTTTTTTCCACTAAACAGGGGTCACATGCCCTTGTGGTTTGGGACACGCCCGTGTGGATTGGGACACGCCCATGTGGGCAGGTCGTGTGGTCACACACGCCCGTGTCCCTAGTCCGTGTAACTCTTTGTTTTGCAATGCATAAACAAATTGATGCCACATGGCCATGTAACACGCCCATGTGCTAGGCCGTGTTGATAATTAAATTTTCACAAAATAGGTGCAGATTTCACACGCCCAGGACATATGCCCATGGCTGAGGCCATGTCATCCTCACGACTGAGACACGCGCCTGTGTCTCTACAAGTGTGCTCAATTCTGAGCATTCTGTTTCTCAATATTAAGGTGTAGGAGACACACGACCTAGACACACGCCCGTGTGTCTACCAGTGTGGACAAAATGAAGGCTATTTACCAAGCCATTTGCCACCCTTATTCACACATACACATACACCAATTCAATGGCTCAAAACATAATATACTTAGGCAACCAAAACATCCACAAATATGACCAACACATGCCAATACAATAGCAGCATCTATCATACTCACAACATTTATTATGCCTTAAATCAATCATGCCAATTTCACATTCATTGAGCCTCAATTGACTAATTTCAAGATACCTTATTGTGCACAAATTTTTCATCTCATCAATAGATCACATTTCCAAACATTTCACATTCATGCTATGAATCGCATTCCATCATTCACCAAGCATACCATGATCATATCACCAAAGACATTGGCACATATATAAATATACTTAGGCTTACAACCACTTTAGCCAAAATAAGCCAATTACATGGCTAAATACTAGATCACCTTAAACAATTATAAGCCAATACATTTGGCCAAATCAAATGACACATATAACAAAATGAAAAGTCCCTATACATGCCATACTTTCAAATACTAAGATCATCAATACCCAAAATAAGAGTTTGATAGTGTGATTCGAATCTCCGACGATCTCCAATCCCGAGCTAGCTTGGCGACACTATAAAACATGGAAAATAAACGGAGTAAGCTATATTACTTAGTAAGCTCATATGCAAGAAATAAGCAACCTTACCATGCATATAACATTCAAATAATACAACATAATTAAATGTAAATTTACCATAGTATCATGATCATAATTCATTCCAACACCAAACTTACTACATTTTCATCATTTTAAGCATTTAATAAACATGAGCTTTACGTACATACCTGAACCATCTCGAAATGAACTTACACATATTCTCATCTTTGACATACCCTTGAACCATTTGGAATAACAATGTCGGATACTCGAGAAATTTACACACTTAGTGCCATATATGCAACCAAAGCTACCTAAGTCTCATATCACATAATCGCTCGCCCTCGAACTATCGACGGGCCTGCTCACACAAGCTGTCAGTCAAGACGTAGCTACGTGGTGTTGCTCACATAAGCTGTCAAGTATCCACAACATATGCCGGTATACTCAACCATCGGTAGGATGTACAAGACCAGAACCCGGATCACATAATCACATAACACATAATGACCCTAGTGACATGTCACTTGTATCCTAATCTATTCCTAAGGTTCAATGGGACTTCTCATTTGCTGAATCGTCATCGAACTCGTTTGTAGAATTATACTCATTCACATAATCAGACATATAATTCATGCAATATGAAATCATTTAAATACAATTATTCTAAAGCTTATTTTTGACATACGAACTTACCTCGGTACAAAATGGCTAATAGTCCTATTGGTCAAATTGGACACTATATCGATAAAATTTCTTAACGAAATTTTCACACAATCATTCAATCATACTGTGCAACTTAAAATAATAATAAAATTAACTTTTCTACTTCAAATTTGTGATCCCAAAACCACTGTTCCAATTTGACCCAAAAACTGGATGTTACAACTCTCCCCCTTTTAGGTATTTTCGTCCCCGAAAATCTTATCAAAAAAGAGGTTTGGGTACTATTTTCTCATAGCTTCCTTGGTTTCCCACATAGCTTCTTCAACCCCATGTCTTTCCCACAAAACTTTCACTAAGGCTATATTTTTATTTCTCAACTATTTAACTTCTTGGGCTAGAATCTTGATCGGTTCTTCACCATAAGTCATGTTGGGTTGAATCACAACCTCAATTGGTGAAATGACATGAGATGGATCTGATCAATATCATCGCAACATAGACACATAAAACATATTATGGATTCTCTCTAATTCTGACGGTAAAGCTAATCGATAAGCCACTGGTCCTATCTTTTTAATAACCTCATACGGACCAACAAAGCACAGACTCAGCTTGCTTTTGCGACCAAATCTAAGGATTTTCTTCCACAGAGATACTTTCAGAAACACCTTATCAGCAACATGAAATTCAATCTCCTTTCATTTCAAATCCGCATATGATTTCTGTCTATCCAAAGCTGCCTTCAAACAAATTACTTTCACTTTCTCTTCGGTTTCTCTAACCAAATCAACCTCATGAATTTGTCTCTCACTGAGCTCGATCCAGTACAATGGAGTTTGACACTTACGGCCATACAATGCCTCATACGGTGCTAGCTTTATACTTGAATGAAAGCTGTTGTTATAAGAAAATTTGACCAAAGGTAGATATTTTTCCCAACTATCTTTGAACTTTAAAACACAATAGTGAAGCATATCTTCGAGTACCTGAATCATCCTTTCAGATTAACCATCGGTCTGCGGATGAATTGCGGTACTAAAATTCAATTTTGTACCCAAATCTTCTTGCAACTCCTTCCAAAATCGTGAAGTAAATCTCGGATCTCTATCCAAAATAATAGAAATAGGCACTCCGTGCAATCTAACAATTTTAGCTATGTACAACTCAGCTAGCTTATCAAGTGAATAGTCAGTACGTACCAGAATAAAATGAGTCGATTTCGTCAATCTATCAAAAATGACCCAAACAACATCTTTCTTCTTTGGAGTCAAAGGTAATCCAGTTACGAAATCTATTGTAATTCTGTCCCACTTCCATTCGGGATTCATCACAAGCTGAAGTAAACCCGAAGGTACTTGGTGTTCGGCCTTTACTGTTGACTAATCAAACATTTCAATATGAATTCAAAAATATCTCTTTTCATGCCTAACCACCAATACAAATTACTCAAATCATTGTACATCTTCGTACTTCCTGGGTGAACAGACAGACAACCACTGTATGCCTCGTGAAGAATTTTCTGAATAAGCTCGGTATCTCTCTGTACACAAATCCTACCTCAGAACATCAAACAATCATCGGCCCCAATTTGAAAATCTGAATCACTAGTCGATTTGCACTGAACTCTTTTAGCTTGAAGTTCTTTGTCACTTTTCTGAGCTTCGCAAATCTGCTGAAGAAATACCAGTCTAGCTTTCAACTCAGCTATAATCGAGCTATCATTAGATAAAGTCAATCGCGTATTCATTACTTTGAAAGAAAACAAATATTTCCTACTCCAAGCATCGGTGACTATATTCGCCTTTCCCGGATGATAATCGATTACTAACTCATCGTCTTTCAACAACTCGAGCCATCTCCGTTGTCGCAAATTTAAATCCTTTTGAGCCATCAAGTACTTTAAACTCTTGTGATCGGTATAGATGTGGCACTTCTCATTGAATAAATGATGTCGCTAAATCTTTAAAGCAAACACAATGGCAGCCAATTCCAAGTCGTACATTAGATAATTCTTCGCATGCGGTTTCAACTGTCTCGAGGCATAAGCTACCGCTTTGCCCTCTTGCATCAACACACATCCAAGATCATTCAATGACGCGTTGCTGAAAATCACAAACTCTTTTTCTGACTCAGGTTGACTAATACCGGTGCCTCAGTTAACAATGCTTTCAACTGTTCAAAACTATTTTGGCATTTCTCTGACCACTCGAGCTTAACATTTTTCTGTAATAATTTTGTCATAGGTGTAGCAATCATCGAGAATCCCTTAATAAAACGTCGATAATAACCGGCTAAGCCCAAAAAGCTTCTTACCTCGGATACATTTCTCGACAGTTTCCAATCAACAATTGCTAAAATCTTACTCGGATCAACCTTTATACCTTTTGCTGAGACAATATGCCCCAAAAATCTGACCTCTTGGAGCCAAAACTCACTTTTGCTGAATTTAGCAAGCAACTTCTTATCTCTCAAAGTCTGCAACACAATTCTTAAATGTTCGACATGCTCAATCTCACCTTGGAAATAAATCAAAATGTTATCAATAAACACAACCACAAACTTATCTAAATACGGTTGGGAGATCCAATTCATCAAATCCATAAAAATAGCAGGAGCATTAGTTAATCCAAAAGGCATAACAAGAAATTCATAATGCCCATACCTCGTTCTGAAAGCGGTTTTCGGCACATCCGAGTCTTTAACTCTCAGTTGATAGTAGCCGGATCTCAAATCTATCTTTGAAAACACTGTTGGCCCTTTCAACTGGTCGAACAAACCATCAATTCTTGGTAACGGATTCTTGTTCTTTATCGTAACCTTGTTAAGTTAACGATAATCGATACAAAGTATCATGGATCCATATTTCTTCTTGATGTATAATACCGGTGCACCCCAGGGAGATAAACTTGGTCTCAAAAAACCCTTGTCTGTTAACTCTTGTAACTGAGACTTTAATTCTTTCAACTTAGTTGGAGCCATTCTATACGGAGCTATCGATATTGGTGCAGTCCCTGGTACTAAGTCAATAGCAAACTCCACCTCTCTAGCCGGTGGTAACCCAGACAAGTCTTCTGGGAACATATCCGGATATTCACAAATTGCTAGCACAGATTCGATCTTCAATTCAGACACCTTAGTATTCAGTACATACGCGAGAAATGCTTCACAACTCTTTCTTACATACCTCTAAGCCGACATCGATGAAATCACAATAGGCAATTCACCCGACTCATCTGAATCAACTCGAAGAGTTTCATTGTTTTGAAATTTCAATTCAGTAACCTTTTGTCTACAATTCACTACAACATCGTGCAGAGTCAACCAATCCATTCCAAGTATTACATCAAACTCATCAAATGAGAAAAACATTAAGTCAGCTGAAAAATAGTGACCCCGAATCATTAAAGGACAACCATCGTAAACTTTATCAACTACAAACATGTTTGCCTAAAGGGTTCGACACCTTAATCACAAACTCAGTAGACTCAACATGCAAATTCTTACTAGATACCAAGTTCATGCAGATATAAGAATGAGTCGATCCAAGATCAATTAATGCAACTAAATTAGTATCATAAAGAGGAAATGTACTAGTGATCACATCAGGGGAGGACGCATCCTCGCGAGCACAAATAGCATAAGCTCTCGCAGGTGCTCTAGCTTCTGATCTCACAGTTGAGTATTTAGATACTCCTCTACTACTGGTCTCATTTCTCATATTTCTCATTGGCCTCCCTGTAGCAGCAGTGTTACTCGATCTTGCATTCTAAAAATTATTTTTTTCAACCATTTCCAAGAATTCTTGAATAAAATGATCTTGGGAGCCACATTTAAAACAAGCCCGGTTATTGATCCTACATTCATCGGGATGTCGTCTACCACAATTTTGGCATTCAGGCTTATTAGACCTAGTGTTACCAACACTCGCTATTGATGTAGTCTGGGCCTTAGAACCCGAATATTGCTTCCCACGATCTCTATTGGGATACCCAGCTGAAGCATTCGATCGAGCATACAAATCTCTAGATTTCTTTGATGAAGGTTGAAGCGACTTATTCATCGTCCTCATTCTCGAATCTCTAGCCTCAAACTCAGCTTTTCTCTTTTCGTTACTCAACTCTTCGGCTTTGCAAGCTCGTTTGACTAGCACAACAAGTTCTTTCAACTCTAAAATCCAAACTAATAGCCTGATGTCCTCATTCAGCCCATCTTCGAACCTCTTACACATAATAACCTCTGTTGAAACACATTTTCGAACGTACTTATTGAGTCTAACAAACTCCCGCTCATATTCAGTCACAGTCATTCGGCCTTGTTTCAACCTGAAGAACTCCTTGCGTTTCTGATCAATAAACAGTTGACTGATGTACTTCTTTCTAAATTCCTCTTGGAAGAAATCCCAAGTAGCTCTTTCCCTCGGTACCACAGATATAAGAGTGTTCCACCATTTATGTCGTATCCTTCAAAAGTGATATAGCACATTTCAAGCACTCCTCTAGTGTGCAAGAAAGCTCATCAAATACGCGGATAGAGTTCTCAAGCCAGAATTTTTTTCTCTCGGGATCATCATCGACATTTGATCTAAATTCTTCAGCCCCTTGCTTTCGAATCTTATCGACTAGAGGCTTGTTAAGTCATACCAATTCCACACCTTGGGGAGCTATGGCAACCGATTGAGGATTAGGTGGGGGTGGAGGATGTTGGGCAACCAGATTTGTCCGAACAAACTTGGCAAACCACTCATTCATCCTTTGGAAGAAGGAATCTCTAGCCTCTCCTCTTTAACTAATCGTCACTGGTCTACTTTCAGATGGCGCGGTCCCTTGAGCTGGAACCGATGCATCTACATCATCATCCACGTCTCGATCGAGATCCATTTACTATATAAGATCGCAATTTAAATTGTCAGGAGTCGTCACGCTATCAATATATATATATATGGAATGTATAGCTAGACTCTTACACACACTACGTTAGTTTGAGAATTGACTAAATCATAGCTCTGATACCACTAAATGTAATATCCCTTACCCGTTTTATACGAAGGAATTGTAACATCCTGAATTAGGGCCTAGTCGGAACAGTGGTTTTGAGACCAAAGATCCGAAATAGAAATAATTATTTTATGAATAGTATAAGGTTTATGATATGTTTGCATGCTTGTGTGAAAATTTCATTAAGAAATTTTATGTGAAAAATGTTCAATTTGACCTTAGGGACTAAATTGAATAAATTGTAAAATATGAGTTCTAGAAGCTTTTAGCTTGAAATTACATTGGATTATTAATTAGAGGTCCTTAAATAGAAATTTGACCAATATCTAAAATTTTAGACAAAAATGGGCTTGGATGGGTAAAATTTCAAAGAAAGGCATGAATGACATTTTGGTCATTTGGTAATTAAATGGACTAAAAGACAAAATAAAAGCCAAAAATTTTCCATCTTTCTTCCCCATGGCCATGTGAACTAAGGTGACACCATGGCTAGGTTTTCAAGTTTCCAAGCTCAATAGTAAGTGCATCTAAGCCCCGTTTTTGATGTTCTTTGCATTTTTGAAGTCCTCGTAACATGATCTACCAATTTCTATCCATATTTTGAAGTAGGGTTCATATTAAAAATTTGACCCATGCATGCCATGCTTGTGTTTTGATGTTTAATGGAAGAATATGAAAGTTTGATGTGTATTTAACATCTTTTACTAAGTGGTTTTGCATGAAAACACCTAAAAAGGACCAAAGTGTAAAAGCTAAAAAAGTGAGTAGTAAAAATGTGAAATAAAAAAATATGGGCTTCTATGAGAAGGAATGTGAATCGGCTAGGCTTGGGTAACAAAGAAAATGTGTACATTTCATTTTACGAGCCTAGGGACTAAAGTGTAAATATAAAAAAGTTTAGGGGCAAAAATTGTAAATTTACCAAAGTATGATTTTTGGACCGATTTGAATAATGTGAGTGTTAAATAAGTTATATTTGATTTGTTAGATCAAGAAAAATGAAATTCTGGCTTAGATCGAGAAAGAACAAGGTTATGGACTAAGTCGAAATAAATAGCCGTTTTTGACTTCGAGGTAAGTTCATATGATAAAATAAGCATGTTATTAATGTTATTGTTGTTTATGCTTGAAACCTAAATTGGTATGTTAACTTGATTGTGATGAATTATATGTTTACGATAATATGTACGTGATAGTGATGTACCCCATAAAATCTTCGATAGTCCAAGTGTTGATAATGTGTTATGTGATGGTTGAATGTATTGGAAATCTGATGGAACATGGTATTTTATTAAATTGCATAGATTGTGAAAAAAAATGAAATGAAATGGAAGCTCATATTATGAGGAGGTCTATGAGTTGTAAAAAAACAACTCTTCGAGTAAGTTCATTTGTAAATAATGCAACATGTACCATACTTTAAATGCCTTAATATTGCATGTATGGTAAGTGTATACATATTTAATATGATGTTGTGTCATGTGTTAATTGCCTAAATGTTATCATTAAATATGCTTTGATTATTCCATGAATAAGTAACTGGTACTATGGGTATTGAAATCGACGTTACGAGCAAGTTTGACAGAAATGTGGTGTCAAAGAATCCCGTTGAACCTTAAGAATAGTTTAGGATACAAGTGACATGTCACTAGGAATTATGTGATCTGAACTCATTGAGTTGTGGTTTGAGTTCATGATATATGTGACATCTGAACTCATTGAGTTATGGTTTGAGTTCGTGATATATATATGACACATGTTTTGGTGTCCGGGTATTGGTCTCGTATATTTTATTGGTGGCAGGGTAGTCCGGCATGCGTTGCGGATACCTGACAGCGTATATGAGCAAACTTGTGAGTAGCTCAGAAGCGCGCAACATGTGATGTAAGGTAGCATTGGCTACATATGAGGCACTTAGGTGCGAGATTTTGATGTATCCGATAGTATTCCAAGTGTTCAACGGGTAGTTCTAAAGGAAGTTCAATGAGTAATCTTGATGATTACATTGAAGACGAGAAAGTAAGTTATTATGTGCAAGTGGTATGTTATAGAATAGTACAGGTATGTACTTCAAACTCATGAGAAATGAGCTTTGTATGTGATGAATATGTGATAAGAATGTTCACAAAGAAGTTATGTTTACGAGAATGATTTCTATAATGACCATGTGAGCATAGATTTATATTCATGAGGTATAAATATGTGATGAATTCGATTACTGAGCATAGGTAAGACTTTTAGATCAATGTGACTTGAGACACGATGTGTTTATTCTTTAACGTTTATAATTCGTTAAATGATGTCAAGCTATATGACTTGAGGAACATGAATACA
The DNA here is from genome assembly GCA_025698475.1 of Gossypium anomalum. NCBI lineage: Eukaryota > Viridiplantae > Streptophyta > Magnoliopsida > Malvales > Malvaceae > Gossypium > Gossypium anomalum. Next base: position 52,319,610 of record CM046958.1, on the reverse strand, counting down.
CATAAGTAATATGCATTGTATTACTTATGTTGAGATGCTTATTTATAAAGAGATTTTGATTTCTTGGCTAAAACCTGAGCATTATAAGCTATGATTATAATTTTAAAAAGGACGAGTTTTATAATCGATTAACTAATGATTACGAGGGTATGTTGATGAAGTTGATAAATACATATAAATGAAATGCTTATTATTTTCATACGGGCTTACTAAGCTATAAAGCTTACTCCTTCCTTTCCATTTCTTTTAGTGTTGTCAGGTTGGCTCGGGGTTGGAGATCGTCGGAGGCAACATCACACTATCAAATCATCAATATGGGGTATTGAAAATCTTAAATGTCTTCGAGTGAGTGGCATGTGTAGAGGCTTAATTATTATGATACGTGTTCTTATGATTTGGCCAAAGATGTTGGCTTATATTGATTCATTGTATATAGCCATGAGATGTGGCTTATATTGGTTATGGGTTTGTAAGCCTATCTACATATGCTATGTGCTAATGTCTTGTGATGTGGTTATGTGGTTAAGCTTGTTTGTTACGAATGGTTAGTGTCTTGATATATGTGCTTGATGAATGTTTGATGACCAATCGACGTGGTCATGGCTATAGAATAGAATTGTGAAATGGCAATAAGTTGATAATGCTTTGAATATGAATGCTTGTTGATTAAATTGAGATTAATTGGTAAGTGGATAATCATAGTACAATGGTAAATGTAGTCATCAAAATGACAAGGTTAAATGAATGTGAATTGGTATGTTTAAACTTGGTATAAAATGAGTATGTACTCACATGTATGATGACATGCAAATGCTATAAATGAACCTTAATTGAAGATGTTTAATCATTAAATGGATGCTATGTTATGTGCCTTTGATGTGTATAAGTATAGTGGGGATTAAGGGTAACAAAAGGCTTGGAAAATAGCTAAAGTGTTGGCCACACGGGCAGAGACACGACCGTGTGTCTCAGCCATGTAGAGGACACAACCTGGAGACATGGGCGTGTGTCCAGGAAGTGTAAAGTCTGCACTTAATTTGCGAGATTTTAATTCATCACACGGCCTAGTACACGGGCGTGTGGCTTGGCCGTGTGGTTCAATTTGTTTGATGACATCATAAACAGAGAGTTACACAGCCTGAAGACACGGGCGTGTCCCTGTGTCCACACGGGCGTGTGACCCTGTTCTATGAAAATTCGCTTAAGTTTTTCCCAAAGTTCTTCAAAGTCCTCGGTTTAGTCTTGAACCATTTTCAATGTATGTTTTGGGCTTTGTAGGCCCATATAAGGGATGATTTGCTTATGTATGAATGAATTTTAATTTGAATGAAATTTTATGGCCCAGTTTTGTATGGTTGTTTATGTTTAAGTTCAGTAACGCCTCGTATCCTGTCCCGGTGTCAGACATGGGTAAGGGGTGTTATAGGACAGGGTACAAGGCATTACCGGACTTACAACATAAGCATCCACACAATTTCGAGTCATAAATTCAAACCATTCACATTTAAACATAAAGTCCCTAATAGGAGCCTATGAGGCCCAAAACATGCTTTGGAAGTGGTCCAAGACTAAACCGAGAACTTTAGAAATTTTAACAAAATTTGAGAAATTTTTCTAGTAAACAGGGGTCACATGCCCATGTGGTTTGGGACATGTCTGTGTCCTTAACCCCTATAACTCTCTGTTTTGCAATGCATGAACAAATTGATGTCACACGGCCATGTCACACGCCCGTGTGCTAGGCCGTGTGGATAATTAAATTTTCACAAAATAGGTGCAGACTTTACACACCCAGGACACACACCCGTGCCTGATGCCATATCATCCACACGACTGAGACACACGTCCGTGTCTTTTCCCGTGTGCTCAATTCTGAGCAATCTATTTCTCAAAATTAAGGTATAAGGGACACACGGCTAAAACACATGCCCGTGGGGCAGACCGTGTGTCACACACATACACGCCCGTTTGTCTACCCATGTGGGAAAAATGAAGGCTATTTACCATGCCATTTGCCACCCTTATTCACACATACACATACACCAATTCAATGGCTCAAAACATAATATACTTTGGCAACCAAAATATCCACAAATATGACCAACACATGCCAATACAATAGCAACATCTATCATACTCACAACATTTATTATGCCTTACATCAATCATGCCAATTTCACATTCATTGAGCCTCAATTGATTACTTTCAAGACACCTAATTGTGCACAAATTTATCATCTCATCAATAGATCACATTTCCAAACATTTCACATTCATGCTATGAATCACATTCCATCATTCACCAAGCATACCATGATCATATCACCAAAGACATTGGCACATATATAAATATACTTAGGCTTACACCCATTTTAGCCAAAATAAGCCAATTACATGGCTAAATACTAAATCACCTTAAACAAATATAAGCCAATACATTTGGCCAAATCAAATGACACATGTAACAAAATGACCAAGTCCCTATACATGCCATACTGTCAAATACTAAGATCATCAATACCCAAAATGAGAGTCTGATAGTGTGATTCGAGTCCCTGATGATCTCCAATCCTGAGCTAGCTTGGCGACACTATAAAACATGGAAAATAAACGGAGTAAGCTATATTATTTAGTAAGCTCGTATGCAAGAAATAAGCAACCTTACCATACATATAACATTCAAATAATACAACGTAATTAAATGTAAATTTACCATAGTATCATGATCATAATTCATTCCAACACCAAACTTACTACATTTTCATCATTTTAAGCATTTAATAAACATGAGCTTTACATACATACTTGAACCATCTCGAAATGAACTTACACATATTCTCATCTTTGACATACCAATGAACCACTAGGAATAACAACGTTGGATACTCGAGAAATTTGCTCACTAAGTGCCATATTTGTAGCCAAAGCTACCTAAGTCTCATATCACATAATCGCTCGCCCTTGAGCTATCGACGGGCCTGCTCACACAAGCTATTAGTCAAGTCGTAGCTACGCTGTGCTGCTCACACAAGCTGTCAAGTATCCGCAACATATGCCGTTATACTTAGCCATTGGTAGGACGTACAAGACCAGCACCCGGATCACATAATCATATAACACATAATGACCCTAGTGACATGTCACTTGTATCCTAATTTATTCGTAAGGTTCAACGGGACTTCTTACTTGTCGAATCGTCGTCGAACTCGTTTGTAGAATTATAGTCATTCACATAATCAAACATACAATTCATGCAATATTAAAGCATTTAAATACAATTATTCTAAAGCTTATTTTTAACATACGAACTTACCTCGATACAAAATGGCTAATAGTTCAATTTAGTCCACGACTTTGTTCATTACCCTATCTAGGTCAGAACCTCTTCTTTCTTGATTTATAATATCAAATTTAACTCATTCAATCATCACATTATTCAATTTAATCCCAAAAACACCTTATGGAAAAAATTACATTTTTCCCCTAACTTTTTAACTTTTTACATTTTAGTCCCTAGGCTCGTAAAATGATTTTCATTCAATTTCATCACATCTAAGCCTAGCCGAACCTATTCCTTGCTCATAATAGCCAACATTTTTCATTTATTCACATTTTTCTACACATTTTACAACTTTTACAGATAGGTCCCTATTTGACATTTTCATCAAAAATCACTTGGTAAATGTTGTTTATCTAACACTAAACATGCATTTTCTACCATTAAACATCAAAATACACAAATATGCAACATGGGTAAAATTTTAGACTTTGATTTTCTTTCAAATTAGTCCTTGAAATAACTAGATTAGGTTGAGACAACTTCAAAAACATAAAAATCATTAAAAACGGGACATAGACGGACTTACAATCGAGCTTGGAAGTTGCCCAAACCCTAGCTATGGAGACCTTTGAAATTTGGTTACAAGGATGAAGATGAATAACAAATTTTTACTTTATTTTGGCCCATTTAATTATTTATTTACTAGTTTACCAAAATGCCATTAATGCCAAACTTTGAAATTTCACCTAATCATATCCATTTTTGTCCAACTTAAAGTATAATGGTCTAATTTGCATCTAAGGACCTCCAATTTTAAATTTCATAACAATTAGACACCTCTAGCTTCTATAGCACATAGTTTGCACATATTGCAATTTAGTCCTATTAGTCAAATTGGACACTCTATCGATAAAATTTCTTAACAAAATTTCTACACAATCATTCAATCATGTTGTAACCTTAAAATAATAATAAAATTTATATTTTTACTTCAAATTTGTGGCCCCAAAACTACTATTTCGATTTGACCAAAAAACGGGCTGTTATAAGATCATTTTCTAAAGGATTGCCCGATGAAACTTGATGTTTTAGTAGATCAAAATGCTGGACTTGATGTAACTCCGTAGAGAGGAAGATGACCTAGAAATGGTAGAAAATTTGGCATTGGTTAAGGTAAATCTGTTGATATGTCAGAATGATCAGAAGCTAGAGCACCTACTAGAACTTATGCTATTTGAGTTTGTGAAGAGAATTTTGCTCTTAACATTATTGCTGGTACTTTCTGCCTTTTTCATGTTAATGTCTATGCATTGGTCAACCTTAGGTCAACTCCATCTTATTAATGCACTACATTAATAAACAAGAAGAACATACCGATAGAGTCCACTGATTACATTGTTAGAGTAACAAATTCATTGGTTCAGTGTGTATTTATTAACCAGATTTGTAATCAATGTTCTCTGAAATTTCAAGGTTGTGATTTTTCTGTTGATTTAATGTTGTTACCATTTTTTGAGTTTGATATTATCTTGGGTATGGACTGGTTAACTGAACATGACGCAGTGGTTAATTATAGATAAACAAATTTCGTTGAAATGTTAAAATGGTGAAATAGTTACCGTTGAGTCTAATAGATCTAATTGTTCTGCTACTGTCATATCAACGATATCTACTCAGAAGTTATCAAAAAGGGTTGTGACGCATACTTAGCATATATCTTAGATACTCGTGTGTTAGAGCCTAAGATCGATCAGGTACTGACAGTTAATGAGTTTACTAATGTATTTTCGGAAGAATTACCAAAGTTACCACTAGGCAGAGAAGTTGAATTTGTAATTGAAGTTATCCATGGAACAACTCAAATTTTGATTTCCCTGTATAGAATGGCTCCTACTGAGTTGAAAGAGTTGAAAGAACAGTTGCAAGAACGACTAGATCGTGGTTTTAATTGGAAGAGTATGTCAGCATAGGGTGCACCAGTATTATTTGTGTGAAAGAAAGATGGCTTGATGAGATTACGTATAGAATATTGACAGTTGAATAGAGTTACTATAAAGAATAAATATCCACTACCCCGAATTGATGATTTGTTTGATCAGTTGAAAGGAGCCACAGTGGTCTCGAAGATAGACTTAAGATCAAGTTATTATCAGTTGAAAGTTAAAGAGCCAGATGAATAAAATATTACTTAAGAACTCATTATGATCATTATGAGTTTCTTGTGATGTTGTTTGGTTTGACTAACTCCCATGCCGCATTTATGGGTTTAATGAATCAAATATTTCAGTCGTATCTAGAAAGGTTTGTTGTTGTATTCATTGGAGACATTCTAATATATTTGATGAATGAGTTCGAGCATTCTCAACACTTGGGAACTGTATTATAGGCTTTGCGAGAGAAATAATTGTATGCAAAGTTTAGCAAATATGAGTTCTGGCTTTAAGAAGTCAGTTTTCTTAGGCATGTGATTGTTGTTCAAGATATTCGTGTTGATTTGCTAAAATATATGCAATCGTGACTTGGAAAGCTTCGAGAAATATTTTTGAGATATGTAGCTTCTTGGGTTTAGTTGGTTATTACCGACGCTTTGTTAAGAATTTCTCAATGATTACACTTTCATTGACTAGGTTTTTACAAAAAAAAATGTTGAATTTGTTTGGTCAGAGAAGTGTCAATAGCGTTTTGATTGATTGAAAGTTTTGTTTACAGAAGCTTCAGTTTTGACATAGCCTGAGTTTGGAAAAGAGTTTATTATACAACGATGCTTCATTGTGCTGTTTGGGTTGTGTTTTGATGCAAGAGGGTAAAGTAATTGCTTATGCCTTCCGATAGTTAAAACTGCACGAAAACAATTGTCTAACTCACAATCTTGAGTTAGCAGTTGTTATGTTTGCCTTGAAAATTTGGCATCACTATCTTTACAGTGAAAAATGTCACGTTTATATTGATCATAAAAGTTTGAAATACTTGATGACTCAGAAAGAGTTGAACTTGTGACAATGAATATGGTTAGAATTACTAAAAGATTTTGATCTAGTGATTGATTATCATCCGAGGAAAGGTAATGTAGTAGCTGATGCTTTAAGGTGGAAATCTTTGTTTGCTTTGAGAGCTATGAATGAAGTTTGATTTTAGAACGAGATGGTTCTATAACAACTCGTTTTCTAGTGGTGTCAGAAATAACAGTTTTAGGACAACAATTCCGACATATCAATCCAGAAAAATTAGCTATTTAATATTTACGAAGTCATTAGTGTTGTATTAAATGTTGGCTGAGAAATTTTATCATTTAGGTAGTTAATTAGGTAAAAAAGACTAAATTGTAAAAGCTATGAAAGTTAAAATCTATTAATTAAAAGTATTAAATAGCTATGAAATGGTGGCCTTAAATGGTAAAAATACCTATTTTAATTGTAGTGGACGATTAAGGTTAGATTTTTAATTAAGTTGGATGTTTAATTAAAGGGTAAATTAGTAATTAGACAATTAAACATTAAAAAAAATTTAAAGAAATAAACAAATCATCATATTTCTATTGTTCTTTGCTGAAAATTGGAGATGAGAGAAGTCATGGTTGTAGCTTGAATATTCGACACCTATTGTCTATGCGTGTAAGTGATTTTTAGTTTTATTTTTAGTAATTTTTATGTTTTGTAGTCATTTTAGCTTAATCTAACTAACTGGGGGTTAATTTGTAAAATTGTTAAATGTTTTGGATTATGATATGGATGAGTATGAGGAGTTTGTGGAACTTTATCATAGATTGTTAAACTTGATTGTTAAATTAGACTATTTTGTAAAGTAGTTTTTGTTGATTTTAATGTTAAAGAATTAAACTGTTTAAATAGTGAAATTTCAAGATATTGTTGTAAAATTATGTTGAATAGAGAGTTGTTTTGAGACCGTAAAAATTCAGCTGACATGAGATGTGTTTAAATAAGGTTAATTTTGTAATTCTTGTGTTTAAGGATTAAATTGTATAAAATGTAAATGTTAGGGGCAAATGTGAAAAATTGTAAATAAGAAGCTATATTTGTTAAATTGAATAGTATATGAAACCGAGGCTAATAATTGAAATAATTTATATTATAGATCAAGATCAAGTTGATAATTGAAGAAAAGGGAAAGTTACAGAATAGTCCTTGAGCTTTTGTCATTACTGCAGTTTAACCCTGGTAAGTTCGTTCGATTTATTTTAATTTATTTTAAAGTAAATTTTATTGAGAAATTGGTTGCTGAATGTTTAATTGAATGTTTGATGTTAAATTAGAGTGAATTGAATAAGTAAATTGTTGGAACATTGTTTAGTGATGATATCTTTTGAGCCGGATGAATGTAGGATAGAGTATGATTGGCATGCCAATAGCTTATATGTGCACTATATGGGATTGATGTGTGATGAGGTGATGACATCTGACTTGTGTTTATACATTGAATATATCGAGGTTCAACATTTGTTGCGAACTATCGTGATATATTACAATGATTCTGGCGTGTTATTGGGGGCAGATGTAAAGCCTTCGGGCTTGACACTCAGTGCCCAGGCGTGTTTTCGGAGGGAAGTTAGCCCAAGGGCTAGGCACTTGGTGCCAAGGCATATTTTCGATTGGATTAGCTCGTTTGAGCATTTGGCGTGTTTCGGATGGATAATTATGTACTCATATCCGTATCGTTCATCGAGAAATGTTTCTAGTGTTAAATGACTTATTATTAATTTGTCGGAAGATTGTTCTTGAATTCCTAATATCCTTGTGACTTGACATTAAATGATTTCACATAATATATTCGAATGTATCTTGTACTAATTTGTGTATAAACTTACCTATTATAGATTGTGGTTGATAGGAAACTATGACTTTTAATCTTGCTATTAAAATTTTTGTGTTATTTCAGTAAGCTTTATTGTTTTAACCATCAAATTTACTAAGCTTTATAAAAGCTTACTTGTGTTGTTTATCTTATTTCCTTGTAGATAGCATTTCGTGAAAATCGGGCGATCGAATCAACTCAAAGAAATCACAATATCCAGAAATCTTTTGGTAGTTTTTGAATGTTCACTTTTGGTTATATCGCATGTAATAGGTGTTTTGTAAATATGTTGGTTACTTGTGACTTATGGAGTTTGTTAAACTTGAATGATGTTTGTCTTTGGATGGATTTTAGTACATGTGAATAGCTTTTTGATGTTTGCTTGGTAAATGTTCATAAGTATGTGATGTTTCATATTGTTCTATGCTAGTAGTAAAGGACTATCCTATAGTAAAATGAATTTGAATGTTGTGGATGAATGGTAGATTTGGCTTGTGTTAAAACGTGATCATGTAAACCTTGAAATGCAACTTGTTTGGATATTTGAGTTATGGTGTTAATGAGAGCACATTGGTTAGGCACATAAGTTGAATGATTTTGGTCTATTTGAAAGTGATTTGAAGGCTTGTAAACATGTGTGTTTGGGTTATCTTCGTACCTAAGAAATAGTTTATGTTTTGACTTGTTTTTGAAGCTATTTAAGGCACACACTGTTGGAAAAACATGTTTCGAAAACGCAGCGGAAAATAAACTTAGGGAAAACAGAGTTTTAAAACTTTTTCCAAAACAAGATCTTGGTTGTGATATCTAAAGTAATAAACAATTAATCAAAACTGTTCCTTTTCGATTCGTCTAGGATGAGCACTTTGATCGAGTAGTCTTCTTCGCTATCCTCAAGATCATGTCTGCTGAGTGTGGACTCACTTTGAATCAGAAAATTTTTCACAAAAATTACCAATGAGGTAATTTCACAATTTCTCTAAAGTTTTGGGTCAAGTTTTAAATCAGAAAAGTATATCTAGAAATTTTTTGAAATAATCTCTTCAGAGAATTTTCTCTCCACAACTTTTGTAACGCCCCCATGCCCGAGACCAATGCCGGAATCGAGCTTGAGGTGTTACCGAACATAATTTAACAATTTAAGTACTTCGAATCATTTGTTTCTACATTCACAGCTTTCTAGCTATCTGCATCACAGTTACAAAAAAAATCATATCTTGAGTTACGAAACTCGAAATCAAGATCCGTAAATTTTCCATAAATCTAGACTCATATATATATTTACTAATTGTTTTATAGAATTTTTGGTTGGGCCAATTAGTACAGTTTATTAGTTAAAGTCTCCCCTATTTCAGGGTTCGACTGCTCTGACCTCTGTCTATTTCGAATCAGATATCTCTCTATAAAAAATTTGAATGACTATGAGGTTTGTTTCTATTAAAACTAGACTTAATAAGAAATCTGTAAATGTAAATAAAAACTTCTAATTATTTTTGTAAAATTTATTATGAATTTTTAAATTCAGAACAGGGGATCCAGAAATCATTCTAGCCCTGTTTCACAAAAGTTTAAATATCTCATAAAATATAATTTATATGCCTGTTTTGTTCAATCCACATGAAAATAGACTCATTAATCTTCAATTTCATAACTTACTAATCATTTAGTTCCACTTATACTATTTTTAGTGATTTTTCAAATTCATGTCATTGCTGCAGCAATATTCTTTTTTAAGGCAAGTTTCATCTTTCCATGAATTTTTTTATGAGCTAGATAACCTATTAAACTTCCATGATATCAAACATGATCTAATTAGCCATCACCATGACTTATCAATATCAAAAATTTTCTCAACCAAACATGGCCATATCATAAAATTATTTATACAAAATAGGTACATTGCTATACATGCCATACTTAAGTTTTACAAGCCATTTACCAATAGAAATCCTTCGGATAGTGTGATCGAAACTTCGACCTGTCCCGATTCCCGAGCTGACTTGTTCAAAACTACAATGAATGAAAAGGAGGGAGTAAGCATAAATGCTTAGTAAGTTCATATGCAAATAACAAGTAACATAACAATACAATTATACCAAACAACCTTAGCATGGCATCACCAAAACATATATCACATTTCTAAACATCATTCATCATCTTACCACTTTATCGTTGTTGTATCTATTTTCAACCCGAGCGTTAAGTACATACCTGTCCAAAGTGCCCATTTCACAACACTTACCAAAACGTCATTTGCATCTCCTGTGTTCTTCCATTTCATAGAAATTTTCACCCGTTGAACACATCGGAATATAACTCGGATACACGGATAATTTGCACATAAGTGCCACATATGTAATCAAGCAATCATGTAACCTGCCCATAAGTGAACTCGGACTCAACTCAACGAGCTCGGGTGTTCGCATCCATAAGTGAACTCAGACTCAACTCAACGAGCTCGGATGCCTAGTTACATCTCTCAAACTCGGACTCAACTCAACGAGTTTGAACATTCGCATCCATAAGTGAACTCGGACTCAACTCAACGAGTTCGGATGCTCAACCATCCTAGTGACATGTCACTTGTATCCTAATCTATTCCTAAGGTTCAAACGGGCTTTTTCCCTCGATCTGACATTTGTCATCCTTCACGGAATATCGGAACCGATACTCGGTAGCAATTCATATTTTCCAAGTATATCACATAATTTGTCATATTATCAAACAATTATCACGAGTATAATATTTCATAATAATTATCATATCATTTAAATAACATAAAAACATTTAAAATAATAACTATGTTACCAACATTTACATATGAACTTACCTTGGTACCAAAATATAAAGATTTTGCAATTTAGTCCACAATCTTTTCTTTTCCTCGATCGCGACTTGATTCCCGTTTCTCTTGATCTATAATACCAAATTAATCTTATTTAATACATACATTCATCAAAACAGCATTTAATACGAACTTTGGAAAATTACACTTTTGCCCCTAAACTTTTGTATAATTACACTTTTGCCCCTAGGCTCGGGAATTAAACTTTATCCGTTATTCTTATGTTTTATGACATGCTAATCATTTTTCCCTTCTATGACAATATCAAATTCACACTCTAACATGTACTTATGACTATTAGGTATTTTTACCGATTAAGCCCTTTTACTCGTTTTCGCTTAAAACCGAGTAGCACAAGTTGTCTAACATAATTTAAAACCTCATATTCTATCATAAAACATCAAAATACACAAATTTCACCTATGGGTATTTTTCCAAATATAAACCCTAGGTTGAATTATTGCTAGCATAAGCTTAATCGAGCTACCGTGATTCCAAAAACGTAAAGAACATTAAAAAAGGGGCTTGGAATCACTTACTATGGAGCTTGGAAGCTTAAAACAAACCCTAGCTATGGATAATCCTTGAAATTTCAGCCTAATGAAGAAGATGGACAAAAATTGGCTTTTAATTTTGTTTTTAATTCATTTTAATAACTAAATGACCAAAATGCCCTTACTACTAAACTTTCAAAAATTCCTTCCATGTCCTAATTTTTTCCATGAACTTAAAATTGGTCAAATTTCTATTTAAGACCTCCTAATTAATATTTCAATGCAATTCCATACTAAAACTTCTAGAATGCAAATTTTGCAACTTATTCGATTTAGTCCCTACTTCAATTTAAACACTTTAGGCATAGAATTTCATCATGAAATTTTCACACAATCATGCAATCATGTCATAATCATCAAAATAATTATAAAATAATTATTTCTATCTCGGATTTGTGGTCACGAAACCACTATTTCGATTAAGCCCTAATTCAGGATATTACAACTTTCTCTTGAATTCAAGTGTGTGTAAAAGAATGACCCAAGGCTCTCTTTATATAGGGAGAGTTTAAAGAGTTCAATTATGATTAAACTTAATCACTTTAATATTAAATTAATATAATATTTATTAAGATAAATATTAAACTAAATTTAATATTAAATTTTATTAAAATAATAGAATATTTATTTACAAGATAAATATTAAATTAAATTTAATATTAAGATAATAAATTTAACATTAAATTAATATAATATTATTAAGATAAGTATTAAATTAAATTTAATATTAAACTATTAAAATAATATTATTTTTGGAATAGTTAATCTGAAATCAAATTCTTTGCCGGAGTCCCAGTAGGAGTTTAACTCTTTTACTGCGCAACCACCAAAGACCAATCGCCGTCAGCCACCGAAACATTACCAGCATTGTCGTGTCCGGTGATGTCGATGTGACACCTTTACGACACCTCGAGCTAGCTCGACTGTTGCTGGATTGGTTCGGGTCAGTGACGACTCGACTGGTCTAGTCTAGCCATCGGTTGGACCGTTGACCTGATTTCATATACCGAGCCCAGTTTGACCAATTTTTGGGTATTGGTTTCAGTTTTGGGCTCTCGGGCACAATTTATGATCTCAGGTCCAATTTTCAAGTTCAATTATCCATTGGACGAATTATCTGACTTCAAAATTAATTTCAAAAAATATCATATTAATTTTAATTAATTTGATTAATTTAATTTTACTTGATTAAAATTAATTTTTCCAAAAAAATCATTTAGATTTTAGAAATTAATTTTTCAAGAAAATTCTTTAATTAAATTCTCTAGTTGAACAATTCTCACGATCACCTAATTTAATTCCACATCGAATAAATCGAATCAATTATATTATTTCCAAAGTCATAAATTTTTTTTTGATTCAAATACAATTCGATCGAGCTTTTGTTGAGCTAGTGGAGGCATCAATCAAACATATTCAATTAGGATCTAGTAATTGCAATTATGTCTAGAAGCATCGTTCCGATAATTTACAATTACTTAATCATGGAGTTAGCCCACAAGAAGTACCATGATTGAAGACTCCTTATTGTATACTCGTTACAAAAGCAATTCATCCAATTGCTTAGTCCAATGACCTCGTCATGTGTGTGTTACCCTCGTATGATATCCTTGATTCTTTTTAGTTAAATCTGTTCACGCAATACAATCCTATTTTATTTCATTGTCACCATTGTGTCTTCTTAATTATTAAGATAATCACTGTCAACAAATGATTGAGATAAATTGCTTGTTCGAGAACTAACAACCAGTGACCATGTTCCATATTTATCAATCCATGCAACGCCAATGAGAGGATATCATTAACTCTTTAATTGAGCTATGAATTCCACTGTTGCTAGTAAAGCCATGCCATACACAAGTCATGTACCCAACATATCGGCTATGGGCTCAATCATCTTTAGATCATAAGCCTCCACTTATATCATAGCACTTGAGTTGCATACGCATGGTCAGTGACTAACTCAGGATTTAGGGAAATCACACCTTGAACGTCACAAGTGAATTAATTCACAAATGGGTTCAGAATTAATTCAAGTTCAGAATTATTCATCTTGGGTCTATTCCAATGTATCATTATACCAATGAATACATCTATGTCTCTACCCGTGGAGTCAATTGCTAGTCATCTCCTCAATTGAAATTGTAGACGACATATAATCCTTTTCAACATTTAAATCAAATGCTCACTTTGATTCTTTTTCGGGATTACAGGCTCATTCAGATTATCTACTGGAGTAAGTTGTCTTTCTTACAATTTAAACATTCTTACAGTGCCACTTATCTTCAGTTTGAATTTAGACAGTCTATGAGCTAATATTTGCTTGTCACAATTTTCTTATACATGCAAAATGCGAAAGACAAAAAATAAAAAAGACATAATAGTGAAATGTGAAATTAACTTTTATTTATTTATTCATCGTTCAAATAAATAGAAAATAGTTATATTTTTTTTACAATATGAGCACATTTCCCAACACACATGGTATGGGATACGGGTAGTCACACGGCCGTGTGTCACACATGGCCTACCCACACAGTTGTACATCTCTTTTGTTTTCTAGTGTAGGTTTCACATGGTCTGGCACACAGCCTACGACACGGCCATGTGAAATTATTTCGAAAGCTACAAGGCTTGCCACACGGCCTGACCACACAGCCATGTGACCCTTATTTTCAAAATTTTCTATTTTGTTTCAAATTGATCATGAATGTCCCTGAGCTATTTTTAGGGCCTCGTAGGCTTGGTTTAAGGTCAATAATTGTAATTATGCTAAGAATGACATTTGATTTTGATATGTTGTTATTTAATTTAATATTTGAATGGTTAAATGTTAGTAATTGTTATGACATGTGTCGTAATACTCTGTAATCCTAATCTAACAATGGAGACGGGTTAAGGGTGTTACAAGTTCTATTTTGGCTGAACTAAAAGTAAGACCATTATTTTTGCAAAGAATTCATTATCTCCAAAAGCATGATTCACTATTGCAATCAGAACGAAGTCTAGTTGAGAATTCACAAACTACAAAGTTCAGTATTAATGAAGATGACAACTTATACTTTTGTAACCAATTGTGTGTATTTGATGATTCAGATTTGAAACTAGACATTTTGAGTGAAGCTCATAATAGTGTTTAAACGATACATCCAGACAGTAATAAAATGTATTGTGATTTGAGACAGATATACTGGTGGCTAGGTATGAAACGAGAAATCTCTGAATTTGTAATTAAATGTTTAGTGTGATAGTAAGTAAATGCCGAGCATCAAGTTCTGTAAGGATTACTACAACTTGTGATGATTTCGAACGGAAGTGGAAGTGAGTTACGATGGATTTCGTATTGGGATTGCGATTGACTCCAAAAAAGAGAGATGCTATCCAGGTGATTGTTCATATATGAACGAAGTATGCACAATTTATTTTGGTCAGAACCGATTACTCACTCGAGAGGTTAGCTAAATTATATATTTCAAAGGTAGTTCGATTACATGACGTGTCACTATCTATAATTTCTGATAGAGATTCGAGATTTACCTCCAGATTTTGGGGTAAGATACACAAGGCTTTGGGAACAAAACTACAATTCAGTACAACTTTTCATCCCCAGAAAAATGAACAATCCGAGTGAGTAATACCTATACTCGAAGGTATGTTATGATGTTGTGTATTAGAGTTTGAAAGTAACTAAGAAAAATATTTTCCATTGGTAGAATTTGTTTACAATAATATGTATCATTCGAGTATAAAAATGACACCGTTTGAAGCTTTGTATGGTTAGAAATGTAAAACCCTATTATACTAGCTTGAACTAAGTAAAAGAAAACTTTTCAGGGCTGATTTGATCCATGAAACAAAAGAATCTATGAAATTTCAATACCCGAACCTATTCTTAGGTAAGATATTTCGAGGACGAAATTTCCTAAGAAAGGGAGAGTTGTAGTAGCTTATTTTTTAGTGGTGTCAAAAATAGTGGTTTCGGGACCACAATTTTGACCAGTGAGTCTGTAAATATTATGGACTAATATTTACGAGTCAAACTTAGTGATATAGTGAATCTTGATCTCATAATTTTTACTTGTAGAATGATTAGTTATTATACAAGTGGTTTGTACCGAAAGTCAGTGGTTTTGGAAAAAAGAAGTATTAGGATCTCATTCTTGTAAACTGAACTCATAAATATTTCTATTAAATATTTATGGATCTACTGTATAGGTGAATTGAGGTTTGGTCCAGAAATTTTGATGATTTGAATGATTAATTAAGGTACAATGACTAAATAGTAAAAATTGTAAACTTTATCGCTATTGATTTTTGTTTACTAAAATATTTATCTTGTATTTGTTCAAAGGCCAAAATGGAAACTAGGCCATTTCAAACTCTAGTGGACGGCTAAAGCATGATAATTAATAATTTATATGTTAATTTTGAAGTTATAATTAAGTTAAAACACTTAGTTAAAGTGGATTAAAACATAAACAAAAGGAAAAATGTCAATTTTCTTCTCTTTCTTATTACCATCACCAAACCACCATTTTTAGACCATGGAGTATTTGACCAATCTTTGAAGCTTTGCGTGCTAAGCCATTTTCTCCCATTTTTATTAATTTTTATGTTTTTGAGATCGTTGTAACTTGATTTAGGTATACTATATCTCCATTTTCAAAACTCTTAAAGATTTTAAAAATTGTCATTATTTTTTTGAATCTTTTTGGATGACTAATGGAGGATTTTGAAGCTTAGAAACGTTTTGGGATTATTTTGTTAAGTAAATTTTGTTATTTTTACATTTAGGGACTAAAATGAGATGTTGAGGAAATTGACATGAAATTTTTTTGGATTTAAATTTTAGGGGATATAGAAGGAAATAGTTTAAATCGAAATGGAAAATGAAGTTCAGTTGTGAAAGCTATTGATTTTAGGGACTAAAATGAATAAAATGTAAAAGTTTAGGAAAATTGTGTAAAATAAAATTAAAAGGTCATATGAATGTATTTGAGTGTTATAATGGAATTGATAATTTTTAAATTTAACTATTATATAGATCAAGGTGTTGATAATCAGGGAAAAAAGAAAACTGTAGAATAGTCCTTGTGTTTAATCTCGTTCCCTGTTTGTCATAGCTAAGTTCATATAGTGTGTAATAGCTCGATTTTAGCCAAATCGGAATAGTAGTTTTGGAACCACAAATCCGAGGTTGTAAAATTATTTTAATATTATTTTTGGTATTTATAGCATGTGATTATATATGTCTGAAAATTTCGTGAGCTAATTTTATCGTTTAATAGCTCAATTTGAGAAAAAAAGGACTAAATCGCGTAAAATGCAAAAGTGGCATTCTATATGTTAAATGTGCTTAATTGCCATGGCTTATTAAATGGGCGGTCTTTATGTCGTAATTAGACCATTGATAGTGGGATTTGACATAAATGGGCATTAAATGGATGTTTATAATGGTTTTTAACTAAGGTTAATTATGTAAAATGATAATTAACATAATATAAATAAAATAAAAGATGAAAACATGTTCATCTTTACTTTTTTTCAACCGTAAATTAGAAAGAAGAGAGCCAAAAGATTAGGTTTTCATTCGGCACTTGTATAGCTTGATTGAGGTATGTTTTGAGCTCAGTTTTTGATGATTTTTATGTTTTTGTGATCGTTGCTTTGAGTACTAGCTAGCCTATGCCCTAATTTTTGAATGTGTTGATGATTTTGAAAGTTTCCATTGACTAATTCATGTGTTTTTGGATGTTTGATGATGAATTATGAAAGATTAGTGATAGATATCTAAGTTTTGTAAAGTGATTTTGAGTGAAGATGCCTAAATAGGATTAATTTATGAAAAGTGTAAATTGAGGGGGTTAAATTATGAAACAAATGAAAATTTTGGGCTGCTAGGGACTTACATGAAATTCGGCTAGGCTTGCGTGTAATGAAATTTTATGAATTTTGTGTATTTGTGTAATATGGACTAAATTGAATAAATGTGAAACTTTAGGGGCTAAAGTGCAAAAATGCCCAAATATGTGTTTGTGGATTAAATTGAATGGTTTGGTGAATAAATGAGTTAATTTTGAATGTGTTTAGATCAAGAACAAAAGAAATCAAATTTAGATCGGAGGAAATTGAAATTTGTCGAATAGTCGACCCGATACGTCAATCCCTAATACGAGGTAAGTTCATATGCAAATAAATGTCTTTGAATTGAATTACATATGTTTTATTATCATTGAATTGCTATGAATATCGAACGAGCAAATACGAGCATGAATCGACAAAGTTACGACATTCGAAAGTCTCGTATGAACCTTAGGAATAGTATAGGATACAAATGTCATGACATTAGGTTACCGAGATGTGATTACATGTAAGACCATATCTGGGACATTAGCATTGCATTGAGATTACGTGTAAGACCATGTCTGGGACATTGGCATCGTTAATCGATTTCGTGTAAGCCCCTGTCTAGGACAGTGGCATCGATACGTGTTAACATGTCAGACCATATCTGGGATATGGCATTGTACGAGCTTATGTGATTTTTAATGTATTCTTAAAGATTCCTAATGGTTCAACAGGCAAATTCAGGTTGAGAAAGAATGTATGAATGAGTTAAATGACTCAGGTACGTATGAGATTTATATGAGTAATGAAAGGTGAAGTATATTATGAATTTGATTAAGATATAGAATATGTGTTCAAGGTGAAAGGTTGTGAACTTGTACATGATTTGTTATGCTTAGCATGTTTGTATTGATGTGCAAATGTTCATATGATGACTTTGTTTGTATATGGCTTACTAAGCTTTTAAAGCTTATTTTTTGTGTTCTTTTCATGTTTTATAGATCATCGAAGCTAGCTCAGACATCGGGGATCATCGAGAACCATCATCACACTATCAACTACTTTTTGGTACTTTTGGAGCTTTGTATATATGGTATATGGCATGTATAGGCTAGTGTCATTTTGGTATGTTTTGAACTATGATATTAGCCATGAGATTTGACTTGTAAATGTTGGTATGTATTACCATTAAAATTGGCTTGAGTTGTGTTTGGTAAGTGTTATATATGTGGTGTATAAAATGCCTATTATGTTGATTTATTTGGTGTGGTTATGTGTTGGTTACTTTGTTTATTTGTTAATTGATGTGCTAATGCTTGGAAGTTAGCATCTTACGGTTCGTTTTAAGATGATGATATGGTATATTAAGTGACTTGAAATTGAGGGTAAGTTGATGAGTTAATGCATTTGGAATTAGGTATATTGTGATAGTTTTGGTATAATGATTTGGTAGTTTTGTATATGGAATTGAATGTTTTAAATGGTTATGAATAGATGGCATTATATGAGTATGAATTGGAAAGTTTTTGGTTGCTTAAAGATGTATTTAAATGGTGCTATTTTGGTTGCTTTGTATACTTGTGGAAATCGTGGCAAATTGGCTTTTTGAATGGCCTATTTTTGTCCACACGGGTAGAGACACGAGTGTGTGTCTCAGCTGTGTGCGACACACGGTCATATAACACGGTTATGTGTCCCCTGGAGAATAATTAGAAATTCAAGTCAGTCTCGAGCACGACATAGACACATGGGTTTGTCTAGTGGCCGTGTGAGGCATACAGCCTTGGCACATGGGCGTGTGTAGCCATTTCGAAGGGTACACGGGCTAGATACACGGGCGTGTTGTCGACTGAGTGACCCAAGTCAGTATGTATGCCCTGTTTTCACATGGCCTATGACACGGGCGTGTCTAGTAACCGTGTGAGGCACACGGCCTGTTCACACGGGCGTGTGACCTATGAATGTATGGAATTTTCTAAGTTTTCAAAATTTTTTATGTGTGATCGGTTTAGTCCCGAACCTTTTGTAAGCATGTTTATAGGTCTTGTAGACCTATTTAAGGGACATTGTGTATGTGAATGCATGTTATTCGATAATGAATGTTTATTGAGTTTTAAAATGTTAGTTAAATGTTGTGTTTGATCGGTAACACCTCTTAACCCTAATCCAGTGATAGACATGGGTTAGAGGTGTTACATAGTGTATATATGTTTGAACTCTATTTTCTTGTAATCTAAATGTGTATATGTATATTGTGAAACATGACTTGAATTTCATAGAAAAGGTACCAATGTGAGTTTGTGATTAAACTAAAAAGTGTAACTCATGTTATAAATATATTCTATGTTAAGTAATGAATGAATGTGATTATTATATCTTGTGTAGAGTAACATATGAATCCAAGATGGTTGTTATACATGTTAAGTTCTCGAAAATGTTTTCGTTATATGAATGTCTTGAATCATGTATAAGTGCTCGTTTGAACTTAGTAAACGTTTAGGATACAATTGGCATGCCAATAGGGTAGATGCACGCTTATCTTGTTAGCACTATGGTGCTCCTGATAGTACTTTCGCACTCCTATTAGCACGGCATTGCTTTTGATTGCACATTTGTGCCTTGTTTGCACTATGATGCCCTTGATTGCACATATGTTCCTTGTTGTGCACTCTGGTGCCCTGCTTGCACTTTGGTGCTCTTGTATGCACATTTGTGCCCTGCTTAGCACATCGGTGCTCCCTGGTACTATAACCCATGTATCCAAATCCTTTTAATATTGTTCATCAGACTGTCTTAATTAAATAAGAGAATTGAATGACTTGTTGACTTGAATAAGTATGAAATAGTTGGACTGAATTGATTGTAATGTATTATTATTTGTCCTGTTACATGAATATATGAAAGACTCACCTGTTTCTTTTGAAATGAATTGTCAGGATTGAATATGCCATGAATATTTAGTTATAACAGTATTTTTGGTTGATAAGTTAAGTTAATGTATATGTTTTTATATGAGTTTACTAAAAGCTTACTCGATTTTGTTTCTTGTATCTTGTAGTTGACGTTTCGCGGACTATTGGATCTCTTCAAAGCTCACACTATCTAGCTTTAGACTCAGTAGTTCTGTTGAATGATCTTTTATGTGAGATGTAACGAAATAATGTGAACTCTTGTTTTATTTCCATGTTTTGTACATATAAAACCTCTATAAAATAATACCCTTGGGACCTAAAAAAATTATTATTTTATCAAGATTTTTAGTTTATCGATAAATAAATATTTTATTAATTTATCAATAAATTAATATTTATTAATTTAGAGAATATTTCATACTTTATGCATGAGTTTTTTTATTATCAAAATCCAATATGCATGTAGGTGCAATGAATCAAAGTTAATTGGTTCGTATAGCAAAAAAGAGAGTTAATTAATTGGTTCATGTAACCAAAAAGAAAAAAATATTTAATGGTTTCAAAATCAAATAAGTATATATTCATCGGATAGATTAAAAATTTTATTATAAATAAACACATGTACGTATCAAAATATTGTAATTCGTATAATCTTTTCCTCTATGGCTTCCCATTTGAAAGGTGTAGAAAAGTTTACGTTGATAGATGAGATGAGAAAAGCATTATGTGAGTACAAAAATGAGCATCCCTCTTCAATCAAAAAGTTTACAACAGTGGGTTCAACAAACATTTGATCTCTCTGTTAGCCAATCATATCAAATACTCTTAAAAGGTCATCTGAATATTTGTCAAAAAAGATAAAGAATAGCAATGTTAAAAGACACAAATCAACCAAATATCCCAAATTAGAGAAGGTATTGTATGAGTCGTTTCTCCAATATCAACAGAAAGTAAACATGAATGGAGAAATGATTCAAAATAAAGAAAATGTAACACCCCAAACTCAGCCTGGACGTTATGGTCGAATCTGGCGGTGTCACATTGAAGTGTTTTTCGCAAAGTGTGATATCGTTGAAAAACCCTTTCCATATTTATCTTCGTTGTGTGATCTTAATGATGATTTTAAAACGTGTCGTTCATTTTACTTGCGTCCCAATCAAAAGGTATTTACTTTAAAGATGTTTTGATTGTCAAGATATCATTTTATAGCGAAAGTTTCTTTTTAAAACAATTACGTTCTTGGTTTACTTTGTAAAAACGTTGTTTCTTTTTAAAACTTGAGTTCCTAATACTAGCAATTATAACGAAGCGAATTAAAAACCTAAATTAAAAATAAAACCCAAAGAGGCCTTATTACAATAAAAATTACCCAAAATAAAATTACTTATAATTTAAAGATCAAATGCGGAAGTACGTATGGTTGTATGGCCACCTTTGAGTCCCTCGTAGCACTGACCAGATGGGTGAGTTATGAAAACTCAGTGTGTAATCCCATAAAAAATAACCAATCAGTGAGCATACACAGTCTAGGCCTAAGCCCAATTCAGTAACGATTCAGTTTTAGTTGGGGCCTTAGCCCATTCTGATGATCGATGATCGGTGTGGGCACTGAGCCCATCTCGATGGATGATGATAAACGATGATTGCAAACAAGAAATCCTACCCAACCAGCCTCTACACACCATCTCCGTCCAACCCTGCACTCCATGTGGGGATAAAATCAACCCACCCATCCTTACACTCCAAGTAGTACCGGCCATGACACTAAATAGTAGTTGCAAAGCAGAGTCATGAAGACAAAGACACTTCCTCCAATAATAATAAATCCCATCCCCATGCAACATATTATGCATCATGTCATAATATCATACATGTGATCAATATATTTAAAATGGCATGCTTAAACATAACCATACATCTCATAGGGGCATATCAGTCATTTTACCATGTAGGGGCATTTCAGTCATTTTAACAATTAGGGGGTATAGGTACACTTACCGACCCAACAGTAGGTCCACAGTCGCCTCGGGTGACCCGTGCAACCTTAACAGTCAAATAGTAAAAATGGGCCCAAGGCCTATAATGTGGGCCCATGTGGGCCCACACGTTCTGTAATGTCCCAAAAATCTCGAAACCCAAAAATCTCGAAACCCAAAAATCCTAAAATCGTGAATTTTTCTTTTTGTGCTTAGTAATCCCGATTAAGTGTTAATTACGCAAAGGTAGGTCTTGGACAAGGTTTGAGTTCGAATTAGGAGGTAGAAGAAATTATAATTTAATTATTAAAAGAATCAGGGTTGGCAAGTAGTTGGGGTTTTAAATAAAGATAGGGGAAAATAACATCAAAAGGCCTTGTGGAGGAATGGCTAAGTGACGCCACTTAGAGTGTAGGGAGGTGGCGTTAATAGCTAGCAAGGAGGTCCAAGGTTCGAATCCTGGCTTAGTATTTTTAGGAGTTTAATTTTGGCCTTCTAGAAGGTTGGAAGTGGCGTGAAGATGGACTCTAAGGGGAGTGTTCAGGAGAGAAAATTAAGAAAAGGATCAAGGGGTTATCAGGGAGAAAAACGAGGAGATGAGAAGGGGGAAGTGATGGAGCCGAATGGAGAATTGAGGGCCAGGCAATTCGCTTATAAGGGCTATAAATAAGTGCCGAATACAGAGTTGCTAGGCTAGTGCTGAATTTCCTTTACCCTGTTACCGGAAACCTTTTTCCCTAAAAGCCGAAAACCCTTTTGTTTTACTCTCTTTTCTTTGTGCCGATTTTTATTCTTTCTCTACAAAATTTTCTTTGTTTCATTTAGCCGATTCCTTCTTCTACTCTTCCTCTTTAATCTATACCAAATAAACCTTATTCACCATACTAAGTTTGAAAGCCGAAAAGTCGAATCTTCCAAGGGAAAATACTCTTCTACCGAATCTAGTGTAAGTGTTTGTTCTTCCAATCGGTTTTGCTAAGAATCTATTACGCTGTTCGTTCTTCACTCTTTCTAATCAACTGTGGTAGGGAATTAGCATCGGATCTCAGATCTTAGCTCTCTGCCGAAATTGCTCTTTAGCTGTTTGCAGTTTTGGTAAGTATTCCTCTCCCATTGGATAAGGTGGCCGAATGTTCATAGTTAGGGTAAGGGGACTTGTGTTGTATACGAGTCACCTACTATTCTGGTTTTAATAAATGAGTTTAATGCAGATCTAAGGAGTATGTGATCAGGAAAAAACTATTAGGGATTGGTGTTCAAGGTTTAGGGCTAAGGAGATCGCATCACGCTTGCGTACCAGGTGTGTACATACACTGCACACACACTATGAATCGGTAAAATCCGAAATTCTGAAATACCGAAATGCCGAAATGTCAAAAAGCAAAAAGTGTGGCTACGATAGCTTGCGAGTGCGTGAACACTCATAAGGGAGAGACCGATAGGTTGCCTGAGACCTACAAGTGATTCTGTGGACTTGGGTTGTGATTTGGCCATACGGGCCAGAATGAGCTAAATGGGCCTGGTGGGCTGTTGGGCCCATAATAGGCAAAGACTGAATATTGATGCTATGTGATAGGAATCTGTATATGAACATGAATATGAATGTGGCTGGGCCTAATGGGCCATATACAGGTGATTTGTGTAACACCCCTTACCCGTATCCGTCGCCAGAACAGGGTACGAGGTATTAACAAATTATAATACATACTATTAAATAAAACCGAGACAAAAATATGGCGTGCTATTTGATCATGAATCATTACAACATATGCCATTAATAATACAAGCCAATTTCAAAGACTTCGTACAAAAAGATTTGTTTGATACTCTAATTAATATTTTAGACCTAGGCAATTATGACATGTAACAAAATAACTAAGTCTACTATACATGCCATAATTCAAAATGTTGAGTTCAAATACCAAAAGTATTGATAGTGCAGGAGGATCTTCAACGATCTCTAACTCCTGTGCTAATGGATGACACTATAAGACAAAAGAGGAAAAGAAAGTAAAGCTTAGCTTAGTAGTAAGTAAGTATATAAATAACAAATAAGGAATCTAATATGTTTACAACATAACTCAATTATATCATATTCTTAAATTTTACTATTCACTCCAATTTGATCAAGCTGTCCCTCCTGCGTCACGATCACTAAATAAATCATAACTCAAGTTACGAAACTCGAAATTCAAATCCATAAAATTTTCCTGAATCTAGACTCATAAAAATTCTTACTAATTTTTTTCTATAATTTTTGGTCTAGCCAATTAGTACAGTTTATTAGTTAAAGTTTTCCCTGTTACACAGCTCGACTAATCTGACCTCTGTTCACTACGAATTTAATTTCTCTCAGTATACAATTCAAATAACCATGAAACCTGTTTCATTTAAAACTAGACTCAATAAGGAATTTATAAATATAAACTATGTTTCTTAATTTGTTTTGTACAACTTTTAATGATTTTCAAATTTGGAACAGGGGATCACATAGACATTCTGAGCAAGTCACACACAATTATAATTATCTCAAAATATAGAATTCCTTTACTTTCTCCGTTTCTTTTATATGAAAATAGGCTCATTAAGATTTAATTTCACATCTCATTCAGCCTCTAATTAAATTATTACTATTTTTGGTGATTTTTCAAAATCACGTTACTACTCTTGCTTCACTAACAGTTTTAGTGCTAATTCACTCTTTCACACTTTCTTTGTATTAATCTCATTTTAACTTATATATATATCACAAATCATTTTCACCACATATCATACATCACAAGTATAGGTCCATAATTACAATGTCACCATAAAGCCATCCCGTTGAACAATTCGGATCAATTTCGATACTTGATGGTTTTGACACACACTCCACCATCATATTTCATATAATTCGGCTCTCTTGTACACATGGTGAACACTTAGTACCACCCATGTGACCTAGCCAATTTATTGCGTACTCTCTTGTCCACATGGTGTCCTACACTTGGAATCACACATGCGACCTAGCTACATTTATCTCTCCCGTAGCTCTCTTGTCTACATGGGATACATCCCGTATCACACATGTGACCTAGCTACCACATAGTATCTCGTAGCTTTCTTGTACACATGATGTGCACTCAGCACCATACATGTGACCTAGCTACGCTCCATGTATTTTATTCGATCTTTCCGAATGTTCAACCGGGATTTCTCTCTCTATTACTTATTTCCATTCTTCCAATAGTCTATTTATGCTTCAACATTAGCTAATATGTATAATGTAGGCTGAAATATAAAAACGTAAATGAAATTAATGTATTATTACATACAAACTTACCTCGGTGCAAAATATGGGAATTTTGCAATTTAATCCAAAACTTTTTCCCTCCCCCGTTCGAGGTCGATTCCACGCCTTTCTTGATCTATAACAACACATTTAGCTCATTTAACACCTGAACTATTTATTTCAATCCAAAAATCACATTATACAAAAATTACATTTTTGCCCCCTAACTTTTACAAAATTATGATTTTTCCCCAAGGCTCGGAAATTTAATTTCAGCCCTTATTCTTATGTTTAATAACATGCTGATCATTTTTCTCTTCTATGGCAACATCAAATTCTCACTCTAACACGTAGTTATGAACAATAGGTATTTTTATCGATTATGCCGTTTTGCTCGTTTTCGCTAAAAATCGCTTAGAAAAGATCGTTCTCCTAACTTCAAACATTCATATTCTACCATCAGACATCAAAATAGATGCCTATCATTCATGGGTAAATTTTTAAACATAAACCCTAACTCGAAATAATGGTAGAAATAGGTAAACCGAGCTACGAGGGATTTCAAAATGTAAAGAACATTAAAAACGGGGCTTGAAATCACTTACTATGAAGCTTGAAAGTTGAAGAAACCCTAGCTATGGAGGAGAGAAAATTTTGGCAGCAACTAATGAAGATGATGGCCAATTTTGTGTTATTTTTCCCATTTTATTTCATTTAATATGCAAATGGCCAAAATGCCCTTACTACTAAACTTTCCAAAAATTCCCTCCATGTCCCACTTTTGTCCATAACTTAGGAATTGGTCAAGTTGCTATTTAAGACCTCCTAATTAATATCCCAAAGCAATTTCATACTAAAAACTTCTAAAACACGAGTTTTGCAATTTATTCGATTTAGTCCCTAATCTCAACTTAAGCGCTAAATGCATAGAATTTCATCACGAAATTTTCACGAAATCATGAAATCATATCATAAACCTCAAAATAATCATAAAATAATTATTTCTATCTCGAATTTGTGGTCACGAAACCACCATCCGATTAGGCCCTAATTCAAAGTTGTCACAATGGGATTTTTCGTCCAGAAAATCTTACCAGTAAAGAGGTTAGATCTTTGTTTCCTCATAGTTTCCTCGAGTTCCCACGTAGCCTCTTCTATCCCATGTCGTGCCACAATACTTTCACTAATGCTATACTTTTATTTCTTAAGCTGTTTAATTTCGAGCCAAAATCTTTATTGGTTCCTCCTCATAGGTCATATCCGGTCGAATCTCAATTTCTCGTTGGAGAAATCACATGTGAAGATCTCGAACGATAACGTCGCAACATTGATACATGAAACACGTTATGAATTCTTTCTAACTCTGCCGGTAAGGCCAACCGATATGCCACTGGTCCGATTCTCTCAGTAATCTTGTACGGCCCAATAAAACGCGGACTCAATTTGCCTTTTCGGCTAAATCTCAGAATCTTCTTCCATGGTGACACCTTCAAGAACACTTTATCACCCACCTGAAATTCAATCTCTTTTCTTTTTAAATCTGCATATGACTTTTGTCGATCTGAAGCAGCTTTTAAGCAATCACGAATTACGTTTACTTTCTCCTCAGTTTCTTTAACTAGATCAACTCCGTGAATCTGTTTCTCACTAAGTTCGGTCCAATATAAAGGAGTCCGACATTTGCGACCATACAAGGCTTAAATGACGGTGCCATTTGTATACTTGATGAAAAATCTGTTATTGTAGGAAGCGAATTCAACCAAAGATAGATATTTCTCCCAACTACCTCCAAATTCTAAAACACAGCATCTAAGCATATCCTCGAGTACCTGGATTACTCTTTCCGACTGACCATCTGTTTGTGGATGAAACGCAGTACTAAAGTTCAATTTTGTGCCCAAAGCCTCTTGTAACTTTTTCCAAAATCTCGAGGTAAACCTCGGATCTCTATCTGATATTATAGACATAGGTACCCCGTGCAACCTCACAATTTTAGCAATATATAGTTCAGCTAATTTATCAAGTGAGTAATCAGTACGTACTGGTATAAAATGAGCTGACTTTGTTAACCTATCAACCACTACCCAGACAACATCCTTCTTTTTAGGAGTCAAAGGCAAACCGGTTACAAAATCCATAGTAATTTTATCCCATTTTCACTCAAGCACCATTACCGGTTGGAGTAATCCTGAAGGCACTTGATGTTCAGCTTTTACTTGTTGACAGATCAAACACTTGGTTACAAATTCAGAAATGTCCCTTTTCATACCTGGCCACCAATATAACTTCTTTAAATCATTATACATTTTTGTGCTACCAGGGTGAACTGACAAACAGCCACTCTGCGCCTCATGTAATATTTTCTGAATCAATTCATCATTTTTCGGTACACAAATCCTATCTCGAAACATCAAACAATCATCTGGTCCAACTCGAAAATTTGAGTAGTAACCCGATTCGCACTGAGTTCTCTTGGTTTGCAACTCACTATCATTCTTTTGAGCATCACAGATTAGCTGGAGAAACAATGGTTTAACCATCATCTCTGCCAAAATTGACCCATCATGAGACAATGCTAACCTCGTATTCATGGCCCTCAAAGTAAAAAGAGATTTCCTGCTCAAAGCGTCGGCAACTATATTCACTTTTCCTGGATGATAATCAATCACTAGCTCATAATCCTTCAATAATTCAAGCCATCTCCGTTGTCGCAGATTCAAATCCTTTTGATTCATCAAATACTTCAAACTTTTGTGATCAGTAAAAATTCGGCGTTTTTCACCATACAAATAATGTCGCCAAATCTTCAAGGCAAAGACAATAGCGGCCAACTCCAAATCATGTGTAGGATAGTTCTTCTCATGTGGTTTTAACTATCTCGAGGCATAAGCTACCACTTTACCCTCTTGCATCAACACACACCCAAGGCCTGTCAATGATGCATCACTATAAATTACGAACTCCTTCCACGGCTCAAATTTGTACTAAAATTGGTGCTTCAGTCGATCGTGCTTTCAGCTTTTCAAAACTCTGCTGGCGTTTATCAGTCCATTCAAACTTAACATTCTTTTGCAACAACTTAGTCATAGGAAAGGCAATCGTCAAAAAATCCCTCGACAAAACGTCTATAATACCCGGCCAAGCCTAAAAAACTTCTAACCTCAGATACATTCTTTGGCGGTTTCCAATCAACGATCGCAGAAATCTTACTCGGATCTACCCGAATACCATCACCTGAGACTATATGTCCCAAAAATCTGACTTCACAAAGCCAAAACTCACTTTTACTAAACTTAGCAAACAGTTTCTTTTCTCTTAAAATCTGCAATATAGTTCTCAAGTGTTCGGCGTGTTCAGACTCATCCCGAGAATAAATTAGAATGTCATCTATAAACACCACTACAAACTTATCTAAATATGGCTGAAAGATTCGGTTCATCAGGTCCGTAAATATAGCTGGAGCATTTGTTAAGCCGAAAGGCATCACAAGGAACTCATAAAGTCCATACCGCGTCCTAAAAGTAGTTTTCGGCACATCCGACTCCTTAACTCTCAACCGGTAGTAACCAGACCTCAAATCGATCTTTGAAAACACTGTGGCCCCCTTTAACCGATCAAATAAATCATCAATCCTAAACAACGGTACTTGTTCTTTATAGTCACCTTATTGAGCTGGCGGTAATCAATGCAAAGCCTCATTGAACCATCCTTCTTTTTTACGAACAATACAGGAGCACCTGAAGGAGAGAAACTCGGTCTCACAAACCCCTTGTCGTTAACTCTTGTAATCGAGCCTTCAATTCTTTTAATTGAGCGAGCCATTCTATATGGAGCAATCGAGATCGGTGCGATGCACTGTAAAAATCAATGGCAAACTCTATCTCTCTGTTCGGAAGCAATCCAGGCAATTCCTCTAGAAATAGATCTGGAAATTCACAGACTATCGGTACTGATTCAAACTTCAATTGAGGCAACTCAGTATTCATTACATAAGCCAAATAGGCTTCACACCCTTTTCTCATGTATTTACAATGCGGACATATGCGAAATCACCATAGGCAATTTATTTGATTCATCTGTTTCAACCCACGAATTTCTCCACTTTCACATTTCAACTCCGGTGTTTTTGTTTACAATCTACCTTGGCATCATACAATGTCAACCGGTCCATTCCCAAAATAACGTCAAACTCATCAAATGGTAACAGCATCAGATTAGCCGAAAAATAGTGACCTTGAATCATTAATGGGCAATTCTTGCAAACCTTGTTAACTAGCACATATTGGCCTAAGGGTTCGACACTTTAATCGTAAACTCGATGAAACTCAACGAGCAACTTTTTATTAGATACTAAATTCATGCAAATATAGGAATGAGTGGACCGGGATCAATCAATGCAATAACAATAGCATCATAGAGAGAAAATGTACCGATAATCACATCGGAGATGATGCATCCTCTCGCACGTATGGCATAAGCTCTAGCAGCGCTCTAACCCGATCTCGCCCCGAATCTTTCATTACGCTTTTCTTTGCTAGCTCCACTTCCAGTATTTCTCGGTGGTCTACCCCTGCTAGCGGTGGTACTCTGTCTAGCACTCTGAAATTTTTCTTCTTTAACTTTCTCCGGACAGTCTCTGATAAAATGCTCGCGAGAACCGCACCTGAAACAAGCTCGCTCGTTTCCCCAACACTCACCATAATGTTGCTCGCCACATTCGCGACACTCGAGCTTTCTAGATCGCACATTACCCACACTTGCCATTGAAGTAGCTTGAGCTTTAGACCCGAATATGTTCTACCACGATCTGTGTGTGAATCCCGGTTGAAACTGTCATTCGAGGGTTTGTCTCTTTGGACCTCTTTGATTGAGATTGAAATGACTTGCTTATCGGCCTCTTTCTGGCATCTCGAGCCTCAATAGCAGCTTTTCTTCTTTCTTTATTCAATTTTTTCGGCTTTGAGCTCGATCAACCAATACTACAAATTCTTTCAACTCCAAAATTCCCACAAACACTTTAATATCCTCATTTAGCCCATCCTCAAACCTTTTGCACATAATGGCCGGTGTGGACACACATTCTCGAGCATACTTGCTTTGAGTCTTACAAATTCACGTTCATACTCGCCACACAGACATCTTGCCTGTTTGATTCAAGGAACTTCTTCCGTTTTTGATCAATAAATCTGACTTATGTATTTCTTTACGAATTCTTCCCGAAAAAATCCCAAGTAACTCTTTCTTTTGGCACCATGCTACAAAGTCTTCCACCAGTGGTAGGACGAATCTCTTAAAAGTGATCAAACACACTTTAAGCCTTTGCTCGGGTGTACATGAAAGCTCATCAAACACACGGGTAGAATTTTCAAGCCAAAACTCCGCTTTCTCGGGATCATCATCAATCTTTGCTCTAAACTCTTCAGCCCCTTGTTTCGAATCTTATCAAGCTGGAGGCTTGTTCATTCTTACCAAATCTATGCCTTGAGCACTACTGGGAATCGTCCCGAGGTATGGGAGGGGGTGGAGGAGGTTGAGCATTTGGGTTTGCTCGAATAAACTCGGTATACCAATTGTTCATCATTTGGAGAAAGGCATCCCGAGCCTCATCTCCCTGTCTCAATGTCTCAGTCTACTTTCCACAGCGCGGTCCCTTGTGTGGGGAGCGGCGCATTACTAGCAGCATCATCAGCCGTAGTTCCGTCAGGATCCATTACTATATCAAAAAAAACACAGTTTAGAATAATCAGGAGTCACCACACTATCACAATATTTTTATGGCATGTATAGCTAGACTTTTACACACTCTTTATTAGTCCGAGAACCGACTAAATCGTAGCTCTGATACCACTAAATGTAACACCCCTTACACGTATCCGTCGCCAGAACAGGGTACGAGGTATTAACAAATTATAATACATACTATTAAATAAAACCGAGGCAAAAATATGGCTTGCTATTTGATCATGAATCATTACAACATATGCCATTAACAAGACAAGCCAATTTCAAAGACTTCGTACAAAAAGATTTGTTTGATACTATAATTAATATTTTAGACCTAGCAATTATGACACGTAACAAAATAACTAAGTCTACTATACATGCCATAATTCAAAATGTTGAGTTCAAATACCAAAAGTATTTATAGTGCAGGCGGATCTTCAACGATCTCTAACTCCTGTGCTAGCTGGATGACACTATAAGACAACAGAGGGAAAAGAAAGTAAGCTTATAGCTTAGTAAGTAAGTATATAAATAACAAATAAGGAATCTAATATGTTTACAACATAACTCAATTATATCATATTCTTAAATTTTACTATTCACTCCAATTTGATCAAGCTGTCCCTCTTGCGTCATGATCACTAAATAAATCATAACTCGAGTTACGAAACTCAAAATTCAAATCCGTAAAATTTCCCTGAATCTAGACTCATAAAAATTCTTACTAATTTTTTTCTATAATTTTTGGTCCAGCCAATTAGTACAGTTTATTAGTTAAAGTTTCCCCTATTACACAGCTCGACTGATCTGACCTCTGTTCACTACGAATTTAATTTCTCTCAGTATACAATTCAAATAACCATGAAACTGTTTCATTTAAAACTATACTCAATAAGGAATTTATACATATAAACTATGTTTCTTAATTTGTTTTGTACAAATTTTAATGATTTTTCAAAGTTGTAATAGGGGATCACATAGACATTCTGAGCAAGTCACACACAATTATAAATATCTCAAAATATAGAATTTCTTTACTTGCTCTGTTTCTTTTATATGAAAATAGGCTCATTAAGCTTTAATTTCACATCTCATTCAGCCTCTAATTAAATTATTACTATTTTTGGTGATTTTTCAAAATCACGTTACTACTACTGTTCCACAACAGTTTTAGTGCTAATTCACTCTTTCACACTTTCTTTGTATTAATCTCATTTTAACTTATATATATATCACAAATCATTTTCACCATATATCATACATCACAAGTATAGGTCCATAATTACAATGTCACCATAAAGCCATCCCGTTGAACAATTCGGATCAATTCCCGATACTTGATGGTTTCAGCACACAGCTCCACCATCATATTTCATATAATTCGGCTCTCTTGTACACATGGTGAACACTTAGTACCACCCATGTGACCTAGCCAATTTATTACGTAGCTCTCTTGTCCACATGGTGTCCTATACTTGGAATCACACATGCGACCTAGCTACATTTATCTTTCCCGTAGCTCTCTTGTCTACATGGGATACATCCCGTATCACACATGTGACCTAGCTACCACATAGTATCTCGTAGCTTTCTTGTACACATGATGTGCACTCAGCACCATACATGTGACCTAGCTACGCTCCATGTATTTTTCGATCTTCCAGAATGTTCAACTTTGGATTTCTCTCTCTATTACTTATTTCCATTCTTCCAATAGTCTATTTATGCTTCAACATTAGCTAATATATATAATGTAGGCTGAAATATAAAAATGTAAATGAAATTAATGTATTATTTACATACAAACTTACCTCGGTGCAAAATATGAGAATTTTACAATTTAGTCCAAAACTTTTTCCTTCCCCCGTTCGAGGTCGATTCCACGCCTTTCTTGATCTATAACAACACATTTAGCTCATTTAACACCTGAACTATTTATTTCAATCCAAAAATCACATTATACAAAAATTACATTTTTGCCCCCTAACTTTTACAAAATTATGATTTTGCCCCAAGGCTTGGAAATTTAATTTCAGGCCTTATTCTTATGTTTAATAACATGCTGATCATTTTTCTCTTCTATGGCAACATCAAATTCTCACTCTAACACGTAGTTATGAACAATAGGTATTTTTATCGATTATGCCGTTTTGCTCGTTTTCGCTAAAAATCGCTTAGAAAAGATCGTTCTCCTAACTTCAAACATTCATATTCTACCATCAAACATCAAAATAGATGCCTATCATTCATGGGTAAATTTTTAAACATAAACCCTAACTCGAAATAATGGTAGAAATAGGTAAATCGAGCTACGAGGATTTCAAAAATGTAAAGAACGTTAAAAACGGGGCTTGAAATCACTTACTATGAAGCTTGAAAGTTGAAGAAACCATAGCTATGGACTAGAGAAAATTTTGGCAGCAACTAATGAAGATGATGGCCAATTTTGTGTTATTTTTCCCATTTTATTTCATTTAATATGCAAATGGCCAAAATGCCCTTACTACTAAACTTTCCAAAAATTCCCTCCATGTCCTACTTTTGTCCATAACTTAGGAATTGGTCAAGTTGCTATTTAAGACCTCCTAATTAATATCCCAAAGCAATTTCATGCTAAAAACTTCTAAAACACGAGTTTTGCAATTTATTCGGTTTAGTCCCTAATCTCAACTTAAGCGCTCAATGCATAGAATTTCATCACGAAATTTTCACGAAATCATGAAATCATATCATAAACCTCAAAATAATCATAAAATAATTATTTCTGTCTCAGATTTGTGGTCACGAAACCACCATTCCGATTAGGCCCTAATTCGGGTTGTCACAATGGGATTTTCGTCCCCGAAAATCTTACCGGTAAAGAGGTTCGGGTACTGTTTCCTCATAGTTTCCTCAGGTTCCCACGTAGCCTCTTCTATCCCATGTCTGTGCCACAATACTTTCACTAATGCTATCCTTTTATTTCTTAACTGTTTAATTTCCCGAGCCAAAATCTTTATTGGTTCCTCCTCATAGGTCATATCCGGTCGAATCTCAATTTCTGTTGGAGAAATCACATGTGAAGATCTGAACAATAACGTCGCAACATTGATACATGAAACACGTTATGAATTCTTTCTAACTCTGCCGGTAAGGCCAACCGATATACCACTGGTCCGATTCTCTCAGTAATCTCGTACGGCCCAATAAAACGCGGACTCAATTTGCCTTTTGGCTAAATCTCGAATCTTCTTCCATGGTGACACCTTCAAGAACACTTTATCACCCACACGAAATTCAATCTCTTTTCTTTTTAAATCGCATATGACTTTTGTCGATCCGAGCGACTTTTAAGCAATCACAATTACGTTTACTTTCTCCTCGGTTTCTTTAACTAGATCAACTCAGTGAATCTGCTTTCTCACTAAGTTCGGTCCAATATAAAGGAGTCCGACATTTGCGACCATACAAGGCTTCAGACGGTGCCATTTGTATACTTGATGAAAATCATATTGTAGGCGAATTCAACCAAAGATAGATATTTCTCCCAACTACCTCCAAATTCTAAAACACACGACATCTAAGCATATCCTCGAGTACTGGATTACTCTTTCCAGTGACCATCTGTTTGTGGATGAAACGCAGTACTAAAGTTCAATTTTGTGCCCAAAGCTTCTTGTAACTTTTTCCAAAATCTCGAGGTAAACCTCGGATCTCTATCTGATATTATAGACATAGGTACCCGTGCAACCTCACAATTTTAGCAATATATAGTTCAGCTAATTTATCAAGTGAGTAATCAAGACGTCATTGGTATAAAATGAGTGACTTTGTTAACCTATCAACCACTACCCAGACAACATCCTTCTTTTTAGGAGTCAAAAGCAAATCGGTTACAAAATCCATAGTAATTTTATCCCATTTTCACTCAGGCACCATTACCGGTTGGAGTAATCCTGAAGGCACTTGATGTTCGACTTTTACTTGTTGATGGATCAAACACTTGGTTACAAATTCAGAAATGTCCCTTTTCATACACGCCACCAATATAACTTCTTTAAATCATTATACATTTTTGTGCTACAGGGTGAATCGACAAACAGCCATCGCATGCGCCATGTAATAATATTTTCGAATCAATTCATCATTTTTGGTACACAAATCCTATCTCGAAACATTAAGCGATCATATCGGTCCAACTCGAAAATTTGAGTAGTAACCCGATTCGTGACCGAGTTCTCTTGGTTTGCAACTCACTATCATTCTTTTGAGCATCACAGATTAGCTGGAGAAACAACGGTTTAACCCTCATCTCTGCCAAAATTGACCCATAATGAGACAATGCTAACCTCGTATTCATGGCCCTCAAAGTAAAAAGAGATTTCCTGCTCAAAGCGTCGACAACTATATTCACTTTTCCTGGATGATAATCAATTACTAGCTCATAATCCTTCAATAATTCAAGCCATCTCCGTTGTCGCAGATTCAAATCCTTTTGATTCATCAAATACTTCAAACTTTTGTGATCAGTAAAAATTCGGCGTTTTTCACCATACAAATAATGTCGCCAAATCTTCAAGGCAAAGACAATAGCGGCCAACTCCAAATCATGTGTAGGATAGTTCTTCTCATGTGGTTTTAACTGTCTCGAGGCATAAGCTACCACTTTACCCTCTTGCATCAACACACACCCAAGGCCTGTCAATGATGCATCACTATAAATTACGAACTCCTTCCCTGGCTCAGGCTGTACTAAAATTGATGCTTCAGTCAATCGTGCTTTCAGCTTTTTAAAACTCTGGTGGCATTTATCAGTCCATTCAAACTTAACATTCTTTTGCAACAACTTAGTCATAGGAAAGGCAATCGTCAAAAATCCTCGACAAAAGCGTCTATAATAATACCGGCCAAGCCTAAAAACTTCTAACCTCGGATACATTCTTTGGCGGTTTCCAATCAACGATCGCAGAAATCTTACTCGGATCTACCCGAATACCATCACCTGAGACTATATGTCCCAAAAATCTGACTTCACGAAGCCAAAACTCACTTTTACTAAACTTAGCAAATAGTTTCTTTTCTCTTAAAATCTACAATATAGTTCTCAAGTGTTCGGCGTGTTCAGACTCATCCTGAGAATAAATTAGAATGTCATCTATAAACACCACTACAAACTTATCTAAATATGGCTGAAAGATTCGGTTCATCAGGTCCATAAATATAGCTGGAGCATTTGTTAAGCCGAAAGGCATCACAAGGAACTCATAATGTCCATACAGTGTCCTAAAAGCGTTTTTGGCACATCCGACTCCTTAACTCTCAACCGTAGTAGTAACGGACCTCAAATCGATCTTTGAAAACACTGTGTGGCGCTTTTAAGCGATCGAATAAATCATCAATCCCTCGACAACGGTACTTGTTCTTTATAGTCACCTTATTGAGCTGGCGGTAATCAATGCAAAGCCTCATTGAACCATCCTTCTTTTTTACGAACAATACAGGAGCACCTGAAGGAGAGAAACTCGGTCTCACAAACCCCTTGTCTGTTAACTCTTGTAACTGAGCCTTCAATTCTTTTAATTCAGTCGGAGCCATTCTATATGGAGCAATCGAGATCGGTGCAGTACCTGGTAACAAATCAATGGCAAACTCTATCTCTCTGTTCGGAGGCAATCCAGGCAATTCCTCTAGAAATACATCTGGAAATTCACAGACTATCGGTACTGATTCAAACTTCAATTGAGGCAACTCAGTATTCATTACATAAGCCAAATAGGCTTCACACCCTTTTCTCATGTATTTCTGTGCAGACATGTGCGAAATCACCATAGGCAATTTATTTGATTCATCTGTTTCAACCCACAGAATTTCTCCACTTTCACATTTCAACTCTAGTGTTTTTTGTTTACAATCTACCTTGGCATCATACAATGTCAACCAGTCCATTCCCAAAATAACGTCAAACTCATCAAATGGTAACAGCATCAGATTAGCCGAAAAATAGTGACCTTGAATCATTAATGGGCAATTCTTGCAAACCTTGTCAACTAGCACATATTGGCCTAAGGGGTTCGACACTTTAATCGTAAACTCAGTAAACTCAACAGGCAACTTTTTATTAGATACTAAATTCATGCAAATATAGGAATGAGTGGACCCGGGATCAATCAATGCAATAACAATAGCATCATAGAGAAAAAATGTACGATAATCACATCGGAGATGATGCATCCTCTCGCACGTATGGCATAAGCTCTAGCAGCGCTTTAACTTCCGATCTCGCTCATCGAATCTTTCATTACGCTTTTTATCGCTAGCTCCACTTCGGTATTCCTCGGGGTCTACCCCGCTAGCGGTGGTACTACTGTCTAGCACTCTGAAATTTTTCTTCTTTAACTTTCTCCGGACGGTCTACGATAAAATGCTCGCGAGAACCGCTTTGAAACAAGCTCGCTCGTTTCCCCAACACTCACCATAATGTTGCCCGCCACATTGTCGACACTCGAGCTTTCTAGATCGCACATTACCCACACTTGCCATCAAGTAGCTTGAGCTTTAGACCCGAATATGTTCTACCACGATCTCTGTGTGCAATCCCAGTTGAAACTGTCATTCGAGGGTTTGTCTCTTTGGACCTCTTTGATTGAGATTGAAATGACTTGCTTATCGGCCTCTTTTCGGCATCTCGAGCCTCAATAATGACTTTTCTTCTTTCTTTATTCAATTCTTGGCTTCAGAGCTCGATCAACCAATACTACAAATTCTTTCAACTCCAAAATTCCCACAAACACTTTAATATCCTCATTTAGCCCATCTTCAAACCTTTTGCACATAATGGCCTCGATGGATGCACATTCCTGGGCATACTTGCTGAGTCTTACAAATTCACGTTCATACTCTGCCACAGACATCTTGCCCTGTTTCAATTCAAGGAACTCCTTCCGTTTTTGATCAATAAATCGCTGACTTATGTATTTCTTTCTGAATTCTTCCTGGAAAAAATCCCAAGTAACTCTTTCTTTTGGCACCACTGCTACTAAAGTCTTCCACCAGTGGTAGGACGAATCTCTCAAAAGTGATACAGCACACTTTAAGCACTCCTCGGGTGTACATGAAAGCTCATCAAACACACGGGTAGAATTTTCAAGCCAAAACTCCGCTTTCTCGGGATCATCATCAATCTTTGCTCTAAACTCTTCAGCCCCTTGTTTTCGAATCTTATCAACTGGAGGCTTGTTCATTCTTACCAAATCTATGCCTTGAGCAAAACTACAGAATCGCCCGAGGTATGGGAGGGGTGGAGGAGGTTGAGCATTTGGGTTTGCTCGAATAAACTCGGTATACCAATTGTTCATCATTTGGAGAAAGGCATCCCGAGCCTCATCTCCTGTCTCAATGTCTCAGTCTATTTTCCACAGCGCGGTCCCTTGTGCAGAGAGGCGCGATTACTAGCAAACATCATCACCGCAGATTCGTCGGGATCCATTACTATATCAAAACAAAACACGAGTTTAGAATAATCAGGAGTCACCACACTATCACAATATTTTTATGGCATATATAGCTAGACTTTTACACACTCTTTATTAGTCCGAGAACCGACTAAATCGTAGCTCTGATACCACTAAATGTAACACCCCTTACCCGTATCCGTCGCCAGAACAGGGTACAAGGTATTAACAAATTATAATACATACTATTAAATAAAACCGAGACAAAAATATGGCTTGCTATTTGATCATGAATCATTACAACATATGCCATTAACAAGACAAGCCAATTTCAAAGACTTCGTACAAAAAGATTTGTTTGATACTATAATTAATATTTTAGACCTAGCAATTATGACACGTAACAAAATAACTAAGTCTACTATACATGCCATAATTCAAAATGTTGAGTTCAAATACCAAAAGTATTGATAGTGCAGGCGGATCTTCAACGATCTCTAACTCCTGTGCTAAGAATGGATGACACTATAAGACAATAGAGGAAAAGAAAGTAAGCTTATAGCTTAGTAAGTAAGTATATAAATAACAAATAAGGAATCTAATATGTTTACAACATAACTCAATTATATCATATTCTTAAATTTTACTATTCACTCCAATTTGATCAAGCTGTCCCTCCTGCGTCATGATCACTAAATAAATCATAACTCGAGTTACAAAACTCAAAATTCAAATCCGTAAAATTTCCCTGAATCTAGACTCATAAAAATTCTTACTAATTTTTTTCTATAATTTTTGGTCCAGCCAATTAGTACAGTTTATTAGTTAAAGTTTCCCCTATTACACAGCTCGACTGATCTGACCTCTGTTCACTACGAATTTAATTTCTCTCAGTATACAATTCAAATAACCATGAAACTGTTTCATTTAAAACTATACTCAATAAGGAATTTATACATATAAACTATGTTTCTTAATTTGTTTTGTACAAATTTTAATGATTTTTCAAAGTTGTAATAGGGGATCACATAGACATTCTGAGCAAGTCACACACAATTATAAATATCTCAAAATATAGAATTTCTTTACTTGCTCTGTTTCTTTTATATGAAAATAGGCTCATTAAGCTTTAATTTCACATCTCATTCAGCCTCTAATTAAATTATTACTATTTTTGGTGATTTTTCAAAATCACGTTACTACTACTGTTCCACAACAGTTTTAGTGCTAATTCACTCTTTCACACTTTCTTTGTATTAATCTCATTTTAACTTATATATATATCACAAATCATTTTCACCACATATCATACATCACAAGTATAGGTCCATAATTACAATGTCACCATAAAGCCATCCCGTTGAACAATTCGGATCAATTCCGATACTTGATTGGTTTCAGCACACAGCTCCACCATCATATTTCATATAATTCGGCTCTCTTGTACACATGGTGAACACTTAGTACCACCCATGTGACCTAGCCAATTTATTACGTAGCTCTCTTGTCCACATGGTGTCCTACACTTGGAATCACACATGCGACCTAGCTACATTTATCTTTCCCGTAGCTCTCTTGTCGACATGGGATACATCCCGTATCACACATGTGACCTAGCTACCACATAGTATCTCGTAGCTTTCTTGTACACATGATGTGCACTCAGCACCATACATGTGACCTAGCTACGCTCCATGTATTTTATTCGATCTTTCCGAATGTTCAACCGGGATTTCTCTCTCTATTACTTATGTCCATTCTTCCAATAGTCTATTTATGCTTCAACATTAGCTAATATATATAATGTAGGCTGAAATATAAAAATGTAAATGAAATTAATGTATTATTTACATACAAACTTACCTCGGTGCAAAATATGAGAATTTTACAATTTAGTCCAAAACTTTTTCCTTCCCCCGTTCGAGGTTGATTCCACGCCTTTCTTGATCTATAACAACACATTTAGCTCATTTAACACCTGAACTATTTATTTCAATCCAAAAATCACTGTAACACCCCTATCCCGTGACCATCGCCGGAATAGGTAAGGGGCATTACCGGACTTGTAACTCATGTCAGAACAGTAAAATTTTGAACTTTTTCTTGAAATGAAGATCATTCATTTAAATGAGTACTAAGCACAGCCAAGGATAAAATTTAAACTTCTCTAAGTAAACATTCAAAAGATGCCATTTTCGCATGGCTTATATACATTAACCAAAAATATTCTTCCGCCACTAGTCTATTCTATACATGCCATAAGATAATCCAAACCATAGCAGTACCAAGCAGTGGATAGTGATAGTGTGACTAGTTGCTGACGATCCCCGAGCCTGTAGCTTCGGATGAGATCTATAAAACAGAGGAAACAAAGTAAAACGGAGTAAGCATTACAATGCTTAGTAAGTTTTAAGCGATGTTAACAGATAACAATCAAATTATAGCATAGTTGTTCGTATTTTTATTTCACTCTTCCTTCGGGCATACCATCCCTTTACCGAATATGTCCATCTCATCATATATAATAGGTGGATAAACTTTCACATAAAAGTGAGCCCATGTGACATAGATATATTGTATAATTTCACATAACCCCTCACACTGATCCGATGTCACATAATCATAGGAATAGTCTCATAGATTGCTCACATATGCATCACATAACTACCTTATGATTTAGTTCAAATCAAGCTCACATATAAACTTGGAGTACATACCTGTTTAACCTTTCGCATGGAATATATCTATAAGAAATTCTTATTGCGAAGTCTTATAGTTTTAACCCCTACTCGGATTATCGGCGAGACCTTTAGCTCAGATGAAATCCTCACACGAAGTCAGCGGGTCTTAACCCAAACATAGTCACCACATATGGTCATCTGGTCTTAAATCCCGGGTTTACATCTTAGAGTTTCATGCATATTTATTCACATGTTACAACATTCACATCGACTATCATATTTGTAATTCATTTACCTCATCAAATATCTAATAAAACACACCTTCCGCCGTCTGTCATTTGGCCACAACGTGTATATATATATATATATATATATATACACATCTCATACATATCTATACGTTAGCCATTTGGCTTTACCACATATCCGTCTCATCATACGTTTCGCATTAGCCATTCGAAGCCGCCACATATATACACTTTCACGTTCATCACATTGGCCATTCGGCCTTATCTCATATATACACATTCACATTCATCACGTAAAATCCTAAATCAAAATATAAATTTTCATGTATTCACATCACAATTATCCAAATATACTTCACATACCACATATACTATCATGTATACACGTTGTCTTGGCCGAATTTACATCTATCATTTTCCAATTAATAATTCAATTTCACGTCATACTATCATTTCATATTCGAATACTTATAACTTACAATTTCACAAATTTTAATATCAAAGATCCATCTAACACTCATATATCACTTTACAATATCACGCTTTAGAATTCATGTATGGGTTTTATCAATAGCTTATGAGCAACTAAAACAAGTTTTATCCATGTTTACAACAAAATCACATTTTCACTACAAGCTGTTTTCCTGAGCAATAGTCACTAAATTATTTATAACTGGAGCTACAAAACACCAAATCAATTGCCGTTAATTTTCCCTGAATATAGACTCATATATCTTCCATCCATAAAATTTTCAGAATTTTTGGTTTGGCCAATCAATACCAGATTTTTCTTAAATTTTCCCCTGTTTCACTGTTTGACTAATCTGACCACTCTTCAATACAAATCAAATTTCTCATTGTGCAGAATTCAAAATGTGTTCTATTTGATTTTATTTGAAACTAGACTCATTAAGGACTCTAAGCATATAAATTTTATCTTATAACCATTTTTGTGCAAATTATAATGATTTTCTAAAAACAGGACAGGGGATTTCGGAGTCATTCTGACACTGTCCCACACAACTGTAAATCTCTCTTTATAGGAAATTTCTTTGCTTACACTGTCTCGTTTATGAGAAACTAGACTAATTAAGCTTTGATTACATATTTTATTCAGCCTATTATTCCACACCAACAATTTATAGTGATTTTCTAAAATCACATTACTGCAGCTGTCCAAAGCAAATTATTACAATTTGCTCTTAAATTTCCAAGTCCAAACACTTATGAACTTACCATTTGAGTTTAAGACATATCATGGCCACATCATATCTTATTAAATCAACTCATTATGTCCTATTATGATTGAATTTACTCAACGTTTAATCACTTAAAACTTACCTCGGAAGCGGTCGACGACTAGATATCCACGGCTATTCGTTTACTTTCTCTTTTCCCTATCCGACTTTGATCCTCTTTGCTCTTGGGCTTAATTTAAGCGAATGAATTTGTTTAATCATTTTGAACATTAAAAGCTCTTTAAAGCACTTAACCCTTATACTCAATAATGAACCAAACCATATAGCTAATTATTTTATCACATCACCTTAAGCACACATATTAACTATCATACACCCATTTCACATGCCAAGTTACAATAAAAAAAATGCATACACACCAATAATTTAATTACTCATTTCAACCTTATAGGGTAACTTCAATGCATTATGTATATACCATTTGCCATACACGTACCACATTTTTAACAAGCCGAAATTACTCCTACATATTATCCATTATAATTATTTCATAGATATAAAACATAGCTGAAAAATCTTTAGCCTAAATGCGTATAATAACACCCAAATCATCAACTATTTTAACGAACATGACACAAAAGATTAACTAAAACTCCATTCAATTTTAAGGTATTAACCCTACTAAACTCATACCATGACCATATCTAATCGAATTCAAGTAGAGGATTAATTACAACCATGTACACCAATATATGATTATAACATGTTTTAATATCTTATATATCCCATTCGGCCCTAACCACACAACTTAGCTTTTATAATAAACCTTATCTTAACCGAATGTACATATATATATACTCAAAATATCATTCGATTTCAAAGGCATATTAACACCATATAACCGAATGTTCATAGACTAATATACATATACTCATAAATCCAACTTTAAAAACTCATACTTATACATAGCATATAACTGAAAATACTTCATGAATCCACCTACATTTACATTATTATCATATATAGAATTTGCATTTAATATCAAATAACAACTTAACTTACTTTCAATTAGGTAATCAAATACCTCATACCCAATCATTTAACAACTAAAATAATAAACCACAACTTTTAAATTCATCTTATTCTTCTCCCATTTGACCGAATGAACATTTGTCTATTGATGCATGAAATTAAACCATGGGTTAAATAAGCTATGCACTTATCAATCTAATCTCATAGTCAATTAAAAAGAAAATCACGATGCATACCTTAAACTAGGATAGCCATGGCTGAATACCTTGGTTTTTTCCTCTTCAATATTCCCTTTCCCAAATTCGGCAACCAAGAAGAAAGATGAGCATGTAAATTTCTTTTTTTTTTTTTTTTTTTTTTGTTATCTTTCTTCAATTCACGGCAATGGAAGGGGGGGGGCATGGATGAGACAACTTTGTTTTTATCACCCTTCCCTTTTCATTACTTTATTACTAACCTTTTATTTTATTCTTTCTAACATAACACACTAACACCACA
Source organism: Gossypium anomalum (assembly GCA_025698475.1). Classification (NCBI taxonomy): domain Eukaryota; kingdom Viridiplantae; phylum Streptophyta; class Magnoliopsida; order Malvales; family Malvaceae; genus Gossypium; species Gossypium anomalum. The sequence continues at coordinate 52,275,304 of CM046958.1, read as the reverse complement.
TGTTTCACCCCATAGCATGGCCGGCCACTAGCTCTAGTTTTGGGTAATTTGACATGCAAACCCATCATTTTCATAACATGCATTAATAGGCCACTTTACATTTGCCTAGCACATTTCTAAATTTTCTCACATAAGTCCTATTTAATAAAATTCATTTACAATTAACAAAATTCAAACATGAAATTTTCACACATGCATATATACATATAATAAGCATCAACTATGACGGTTAATTATTTTTATGACTCGGTTCAGTGGTCCCGAAACCGCCGACTAGGGTCACTTTAGGGGTGTCACAATCACATTATACAAAAATTACATTTTTGCCCCCTAACTTTTACAAAATTATGATTTTTCCCCAAGGCTCGGAAATTTAATTTCAGCCCTTATTCTTATGTTTAATAACATGCTGATCATTTTTCTCTTCTATGGCAACATCAAATTCTCACTCTAACACGTAGTTATGAACAATAGGTATTTTTATCGATTATGCCGTTTTGCTCGTTTTCGCTAAAAATCGCTTAGAAAAGATCGTTCTCCTAACTTCAAACATTCATATTCTACCATCAAACATCAAAATAGATGCCTATAATTCATGGGTAAATTTTTAAACATAAACCCTAACTCGAAATAATGGTAGAAATAGGTAAACCGAGCTACGAGGATTTCAAAAATGTAAAGAACATTAAAAACGGGGCTTGAAATCACTTACTATGAAGCTTGAAAGTTGAAGAAACCCTAGCTATGGAGGAGAGAAAATTTTGGCAGCAACTAATGAAGATGATGGCCAATTTTGTGTTATTTTTCCCATTTTATTTCATTTAATATGCAAATGACCAAAATGCCCTTACTACTAAACTTTCCAAAAATTCCCTTGGTCAAGTTGCTATTTAAGACCTCCTAATTAATATCCCAAAGCAATTTCATACTAAAAATGTAACACCCTAGCCCGCATCCGTCGCCGGAGGAGTTAAGAATGTTACTAAGTAAACCTTAATTTCGTTTCTAATATCAACCATATAGATTAAAACATTCAAGCATCATTGATCACATTCATACACGTTTTCATCATCTAAAAATAAAAATGCAAGTTGACTAAATAAGCCATTTGCGTATGGCTATACATATATGTATACATCACCCAATAGGTACTAGGTCAAATTACAAAGTCGATCCTATACATGCCATTTTCAAAATTTAAACAAAAAGTACCAAAAAGCTTAGATAGTGTGGTTGACTTCGACTTTGGAACCTCCGAATCCGATGGATGACGAGCAAAATCTATAAAACAGAGAAACCAAACAAAAGAATAAGCATTTTAATGCTTAGTAAGCTTTAAGTAATGAAATCATCTAGAAAATTAGCATATTAATATCAAGTCTATATGAATTAATCCTTGGGTCGAATCCAAAACTAACGAAGATACTTCCTTATCAATCATATCGTAAAAGGGAAAATCAATATGTCCATCTATATCTTTAATTCATAACCGAATACAATCTTCTCGAATTTTTTTAGACAAATCTCATGTATATATATGTAGCCTACTAGTAATATAGAAATTTCCTAAGTTAGTACTCATACCTTCTAATCCAATCATAAACATTCAAAGGATTTTAAACAATAGTCTAAGCATAATTGCCGACTTTCGAAACACGAATATAACAATCAATCATATCTTCAACGAAAGCATTTACTTACTTGATCACTTCACGTTAAATTGTACTTATGCTTGGAATTAACTCGACATGCTTTATATAAATTTACTTGAGCATACTTGCGGTTTCTCCACCCAATTAATAGGCGCTAAAACGCGTCCTTGTGAACTAAACCCGAATCTTAGAACTGGCTCAGAAGCCCTTCGAGACTAAGCTCGGCAATAACACTGGCGCAGAGCCCTTCGGAACTAAGTCCGGCTTTAACGATGGCTTAAAGCCCTTCGGAACCAAGTCCGGTTTTTACACTGGCTTATAGCCCTTCGAGACTTAGCTCGGTTTCAACCCTTGATCAATAATCATACATTCACACATTTAAATAACACTTTGATATTTGAATACAATTTCAGCATTCTTTCTAATCATTTCACAATTAATTCACTAGTCATAACAAATGACATATTCTCGTTTCATTATTCCGGAAACTTTCTATTAACATGCGATTACAAACAAGTATTTTACCTATTTATTCGATCATACGGTGCAAGCAAGACCATTACGTCATAATTTATTCATCGCAATCATAATTTGATAATTTCTATGTCTAAATATAAGTTATATTCCATTACTCAAAGACTTACCTTGTATCTTTACGGCAAGTTCGGGTTGGCTATTCCATGACTTTAGCTTTTCCCTTATCCGAGGTTGCCCCTCTATGCTCTTGAGCTTAATCAATAAATTTTAAACTAACCATTAATCAATTACTCAAGTATTACTTTCAGAATATAGCACACATATATATATGTTTGAATTTCACACATACAACTTATAGTAAGCTTATAAAAATCAATAAGCAAGTCATTAGTAAATCACAACTTCCCTATAAGCTGAGTTACTGAGCAACAGTCATTAATTTACTTATAACTTGAGCTACGAAACTCCAAATCAAAGACCGTAAATTTTCCTCGAAAATAGACTAATTTATCTTTTAGCCATAAAATTTTCATAATTTTTAGTCTAGCCAATCACTACCAGATTTTTCTTAAAGTTCACCCTGTTTCACTGCTTGACTAAACTGACCATTCTTCGATACGAATCAGGTTTCTCATTGTACAAGATTCAAAATGTGTTCTCACTTATTTCATTTGAAACTAGACCCATTAAGGAATCTAGGCATATAAATTTTATCCTAAGGCCATTTTTGTACAATTTATACTGATTTTATAAAAACAGAACATGAAATCTATTAGTCATTTCGACTCAACCTCACAATATTTCAAATATCTCAAAATCGGTAACTCATTCGTTTCTATAGCTTCCTTAGCAAGAAACTAGACTCTTCAAGCTTTAAAGACATAATTTATCCAGCTTCTAACTCAACTCCTACAAATTATGGTGATTTTCCAAAACCACCTTACTGCTGCTGTCCCCAAGCAGTTTAATACTAGCTCACTCTTTCAAACATTCCTTGCATACATTCTATTTAAGCATGTATATTAACAACCGAATTCATCAAGTAATTATCTACCAATTCACTTCAACATTCTCCATACAACACATGGTGTTCAAGCCATTTTTCAAGTTAAAAATTCGGTTAATACACATATATATATATACACACTAGAAATCAATTACTAACAATTTCATTTCACCTTAATAACTAGCCTAGCAAACTTATTTTAACATACAATTTCTCTTATCACAATTAAAGCATACTCTTCATTCCATCCATTAAAAACACATACATTTCTCAAACATCCCAAAACCATGTTCGGCCCTATACACAACTAACTAGCCAATTCCTTTCCTAATGCACTTCCAACAATGAAATCAACTTCTTCAACTAGGCTACCTTAACATATCAAACAACCTTCAAAATTCATCCATTAAGCAAATTTATCTACTTGCCAATAGGTTATATATATATACTCAAGAATTCACAAATCTTAACTATGGGCTAACTAAACCATACTCTTAACAACCTAATCTCATCATCAATCAAAAGAGACAACACAAAACATACCTTAAAATGGGAGTAGCTATGGCCAAATGTCTTGTTTCCTTTCAAGCCTTTCTTTCTCAATTTTCGGCAATGAAGGAGAGAAGATGAGCATTCTCTTTCTTTTTTTTTCTTTTACCTTATTTTACTAATTATTATTTTATTTCAACCATCTAATTTCTTATTTTAATAATTAATTTGGCACATTTTACCCAAAATCCATCATCATGGCCGGCCACTAAGCATAAAAAGGTTCATTTGACATGCAAACCCATTTTTTTTCAATATAAGCTTAAATAGGTCCTTATGGATTTACCTATCACATTTAAAAAGTGTCACACATAAGTCCTATTAACTAAATTCACATGAAATCGACTAAATCGGAATTTAAAACTTTCACACATATATATTCACATATAATAAACATGAAATATGACGGCTAATTATTTTTATGACTCGGTTTTGTGGTCCCGAAACCACTTTCCGATTAGGGTCAATTTAGGGCTGTTACAAAAAACTTCTAAAACACGAGTTTTGCAATTTATTCGGTTTAGTCCCTAATCTCAACTTAAGCGCTCAATGCATAGAATTTCATCATGAAATTTTCACGAAATCATGAAATCATATCATAAACCTCAAAATAATCATAAAATAATTATTTCTATCTCGGATTTGTGGTCACGAAACCACCATTCCGATTAGGCCCTAATTCGGGTTGTTACAATTTGGGCCTAATGGGTCATATGAATATGATTGGGCTTAATGGGCCAGATACAGGTATGTGACTTTGTTTGGGCTTTGTAAGGGGTTTTGGGCCTAGCATATGACAACTACATAAGACTTAATTAATATTTTGTGACCATGGACAGGTCAAGGGTTAAGGTGTGGCAACGGGTATATGCATGTCTAGGATTGGATCTAGAGAGAGCTTGGTACTTAAGCGGTCTTAATGGCCTACCTCCTCTTCTCTGGAATCCTACCTGGTGCATAGTATTCGTTCATCTTAGCTCGCGAGACTTGTTAACGGGCCAAGGTAAGTGGAAACCATAATTAAGGGAAAATTACTGAAATGCCCCTAAGGGAAAAAATGACCAAAATACCCCTAGGTGTTGAATGTAAGTTTTATGGATGTGACATGCATACATATGATGTTCTGATTAGGTTGCATATGGGGTGGGAATTATGGAATGGAGGGAGTATATGAGGGTCGCATGGTTGTTTGACAACCGTGGATCCACCGACGGCTTTTAAGCCCAATATGTGATTGGCAGCTTGCTGCAACTTGGGTAGTTCCGCAACCGGGGTACCATTGATGTGTATTGATTGGGTGGGTCGATATTTATATCCCCACAGGTTGTAAAAAGAGGGACGGAGCAGAAGTGTACCGGTTGGATTATTGGGGTGGGTTGCACTACATTGCATTACATGTTTGATGTATGATGACTTTTGAATGCTTGTTTTAGTCGAGGGTTGTACACACTGAGTTTGCGAAAACTCACCCCCTCTTTTATTTTATTTTCAGGTGATGCTCAGTAGAAGGTTTGATGTTTGGAGGGACTCTGGGTGGCCAGCTTGCAAAACAATTTAGATTTGTTTTTTTTTTTCATTTTAAAGCATATAAGTTTCTTGTTATTAAGTGATTTCAGACTGGATTGTAATAAGGCTTTCCATTTGGTTATTATTTGGATTATTATTTTTATGTGACGTAATTATAAGAAGTTGAGCATGGTTTCTTCATCCATAGTATGTCTATTCTACGTTTCCGTAACTATATTTCAAAATGACATGTTTTCATAAAATCATATATTTTAAACAAGTGGTTGAAAGGAGTTTTTTTTTAAAAAAAGTAGTGAAGGTTTCTTTTATTTTAAGAAGGGTTTTCAATGAAAACACGGTTTTCGCTAAAACTCTTCAATGTGATGCGCTAGATTCAGCCGTAATGTCCGGGCCGGGTTTGGGGTGTTACACGTTCGTGTGGCCCACATAGCCCAGAAATGGCCTTAGCCGTATGGATTACACAGCCTGGCCCAGTATTTACCACACGTCTGTGCGGTTTACCTGAGTGTGGCCCACACAGCCCATTTCGGCCCAAAACGACCTAAGCCCATGAAATTGCTCATGATGGCCTTTACGAACAAACGCCCATGATTAGACACACGGATTACCACACGAGTGAGGGTATGTTCGTATAGCATCGTCATTCACTTATTCTAGCTTTTGTTGATTTACAATTAGGGCAGTGTTTACACACCTTGTTTGCGAAAATGTGCAAATAGCCCATGAGCACTCCAACCTATATTCAATCACAAGATAAGGTTAATCAGTTACTAATCGAATTAACAAAACCTTAACCAAAACACTTATCCAAAATATTACCTATCACTTGTTTAGATCGGTCGATTGAGGCTTACACACTTAATCTGTTACAAGAGACTAATCACTAGGCCTTAGGGGTTACTTACATTCCAACCAAACCTTATCAACCATTATTCAAATGAACAGTTTGAATTAGACAAATAATCACTTACCAAAAATGCAAAGTCAAGATTAGAAGAAAGGAACAATTGGCCTACACCACACAAGATCCGAATGTACACAATATGATAGAGGAAAAATAGAACAATTGCACCCCTATTAGAAAACGACAGCATAGGAAGATGTTAGGTGCAAGATTGATATGGCAAAGACAGAGAAAGAAAAAGAATCGTGCACCCATACGAAAGGCAGACTTACCAAAACGCAAAATCGGTGAATAGGAATGGCTACAGAAATGACAGACAACAATGAAGAGAAAGTCAGCACAGTGAGGGTTAAAAAAGAGTAGAGGCAAAGAGGAGAAGAAATATTCGGCAAAACTACCAAGGTGCAAGAAGAGGGAAATGTTGAAACTTGAAAGAGTTGAGAGGGGGAGGAAAAGGAAGTATTCGACCAAACAAGGAGAAACAAGGGGAAAAATGATTACTAAAAGAGTAGGGAGAAGAGCAAAATCGGTCAGTAGGGTACTGAAAAGAAGAACAAAACTGCAATGGACAATAAAAAAACCCGAAAGATCCCCTAGCAGAAATTAGCTACCAAGAGGTGCAGAAAAGAACTCAAAATGCTTACAGTAGTCAAAATGGAGAGTAATCCCCTAAGGCCGAATTCTGAGTGGTCAGAATACCAATTCGGCACCAACTCTTCCACACTTCTAAATCCCATATTTTCCTCCTAAAATCCCTCCATCATAATCTCCTCAACCACCAAATTCAAACTCCACTCAACTTAGCAGTGTTTCGGTCAACCTCTACTACCCACACGGTAAGTGCAGCAAAATAAAACACTCCTCTGTACAAAGCAGGACTCGAACTCAAGACCCTCAGTAACAGTAACACGCCACCTATCCCTTAGACTAGCAGGCCTATTCTGTCATGCTATACTCACATTTATTTATAAGCCTATTGACTAGGGATAGGGGTTATTCCATTAAAAACTAAAATTTTGCCCAAGCTAAGGCTTGAACCCAAGACTTCTCAAACACTTCCCAGGACACTTAATCACTGAAGCAGACATGTATTAGTGTCACTTTCTTGCACAACTAAACATTTATGTGCAGCCTCCTAACTGTTCCCATGCTCAAAACCTAATACTTCTAGGCCCAAAATTTGGGGCGTTACAACAAAAGAGTTTCTGCAAAAAATATATGGTGATGCAAATTCTGAATTTAACTTCTCAATTGGTTGGCTAGAATGGTTCAAGGCAAGACATGGGATTAAGTCTTATAGAAGATTTTGTGAAAGTGGTTGAGTTGTTATGGAGAATATTGAAGATAATTTACCTCAAATAAGAGCTAAATTGGAAAATTTTGATTGGAAGGATATCTATAATATGGATGAAACAGACTTATTTTATCGTTTGCAAGCAGATCATTCACTAGCTACAAAGCAATTAGACGGATGAAAAAAGGACAAAGAAAGACTTTGTAACATCCCGTTTTTGGGTCAAATCAGAACAGTGGTTTCGGGACCACAAATCTGAAGTAGAAATATTTGTTTTACTATTTCTTTAAGGTCTACAGCATTGTAGAATAATTGTGTGAAAATTTCGTTAAGAAATTTTATCGATTGAGTACTCAATTTGACTAGAAGGACTAAATTGCAATAGGTGCAAAATTTGAGTTCTATAGGCTAAGGGTAGTAAATTGTTATGAAATTCTAAATCAGAGGTCCTTAAATGGCAACTAGACCATTATACTAAGATGGACAAAAATGGACATGGTTAGGAAAAAAAAATTCAAAGTATAAGTAAAAGGCATTATGGTAATCTAGTAAATAAAGACAAATTAACTAAAATAAAAGATGTCATCTTCTTCAATTTCATCCCCATAGCCGAAAATTAGAAGAGGAGACATAGCTAGGGTTTGGCCAAGCTTTCACGCTCGTTTATAAGTCCGTTCTTATCCTGTTTTTAACGATTTTTATATTTTTGAGATTGTTGCAACATGATTTAGCTATTTCAAGGACTAATTTGGAAGAAAGTCAAAGTCTAAAATTTTACTCATGTTGAATATGCTTGTATATTGATGTTTGATGGTAGAAAATGCATGTTTGTTGTTTGTTAAATGACTTTTGTAAAGTGATTTTCGGTAAAAAGGTCAAATAGGGACTTATTTGTAAAAGTCTATAAAATGTGTAAAAAAGGGTGAATAAATGAAAAATGTGGGATATTATGAGTACAAAAAAAAATCGGCTAGGCTTGGGTTGTGAAGAAATTGAAAGAAATTCATTTTACGAGCCTAGGGACTAAGTTCGTATGATTAAATAAGCTTTACTTTAAATGTATTTTAAATGCTTTAATTTATGTATGATTTGTGTAATCGACCTTACAGATACATTTGACAACAATTTGGAAAGCGAGAAAACCTAATCGAACCTTAGAAATAAATTAGGATACAAGTGACATGTCACTAGGGTTTTATGTTATGTGATCCGGGTGCTGGTCCTGTACGTCTTACCAGTGGCTGAGTATACTGGCATATGTTGCGGTTACTTGACAGCTTGTGTGAGCAGCACCATGTAGCTATGTCTTGACTGATAGCTTGTGTGAGCAACACCGAGTAGCTACGTCCTGATTGTTAGTTTGTGTGAGCAGGCCCGTTGTTGGCTCGAGAGCGAGCATATATGTGATATGAGATAGAGGTAGCAATGGCTACACATCTGGCACTTTGTGTGCAAGGTTTACCGAGTATCCAAATTTATTATTCCAAGTGGTTCGTTGGGTATGACAATGATGATACTAAGTATGAAATTATTACGATATGGTACAGGTATGTACTTTAAGCTTATGATTATTAATTCGTGAAATGACGATTTCAAGGTAAGTTTGTGATGGAATGAATTATGGTCATGAGATTTTGGTAAGTTACATTATCTTATGTTATATTACATGTATGTTAATGTATGGTAAGGCTAGCTTATTTCTTTCATACGAGCTTACTAAGCTATATAGCTTACTCCGTTTTATTTCCATGTTTTATAGTGTCACCAAGCTAGCTCGGGTTGGAGATTGTCGGAGATCGTATCACACTATCAAACTGTTATTTTGGGTACCAATGATTTTAAACATTTTGAGAATATGGCATGTATAGGGACTTGATCATTTTGTGATATGTGTCATTATGAATTTGGCTAAATGTATTGGCATGTAATTGTCAAGGCTTGATGTGGTATTTGGCCATGTAACTTGGCTCATTTTGGTTGAATTTGTTGTAAGCTTATATATATATATACATGCATGTGTAACTATCTCTTGTATGATGTGGTCTATAAATGATTTGTGAATGGTTGGTTGTGACCTAATGGTTGTGTTGTTGAATGTTTAAGATTGGCTCATTGGTATTCTAGGAAATCTAAGAAGGATTATGCATGATAAAAGTATTTGTGTTGGTACTTGTAGATTTGAATTTGGTATGATTTGGCTTGGTAGAATATGATGTTGTAAGTATGTTATGTATGTTAATGAAATGATATGTTCTAACCTTGATTTTGGATGTATTGGTTGTCCAAGTGTACTATGAATTATACCTTGAACTTGTGCATGTCTAGGTGTAAATGAGGGTGACAAATGGCTTGGTAAATAACTTTTATTTTGTCCACACGGGTAGAAACACGGGCATGTGTCTAGACCGTGTGTGACACACGATGTAACGCCCCCACGCTCGAAACCGTCACCGGAGTCAAGCTTGAGGTGTTACTAAACTTATCTTACCTTTTAAACAACTCTAAACCACTTATTTTAATTTTCGGAATAAACTGTTTTTCTGCGTCATGGTTGCTTAAAGGTTCATTTCTCGAGTTTCAAAAGTCAAAATTAAGATCCGTAAATTTTTCCTGAAACTAGACTCATATATCTATCTACTAATTTTTTTCTAGAATTTTTGACTTAGCCAATTAGTACAGTTTATTAGTTAAAGTTACCCTTGTTTCAGAATTTGACTGCACTGGCCTCTACTTACTTCAAACCACTTTTCTCTCTATAAAAAAATCATATGACTATACCGTTTATTTCTATTAAAACTAGATTCAATAAGGATTCTAACCATATAAATTACACCACCTAATTATTTTTGTAAAATTTATGGTGAATTTCTAAAGTTGAAACAGGGGATCCAGAAATCGCTCTGGCCCTATTTCACTAAAACTCAGATATCTTATAAAATACAAAACCTTTACCTGTTTTGCTTATTCCATATGAAAATAGACACAATGAGTTTTATTTTCATGTATTATTCACCATAAAAACATGTCTCTACGATTTTTAGTGATTTTTCAAAGTCATATTATTTCTGATACTTGAATCCGTTTTTAAGTTACTTTCACATTTTTCATAGTTTTCATGTGATAGTTACTACTTAATTATACATACTATTAAACATGTATATCATCAGCCATTCTATTAGCTAATCACTAGCAAGTATTTACACATCATTCATTGATCATATCATATCAAAAGAAACCAAGTTCCTATACATGCCATACACAAAACGAAACGTCTAACTATACCAATGTGATTCCTTCGATAGTGTGATCGGGTCTCCGACGTTTCCTTCGATCCCCGAGTGGCTTGATAAAAACTATAAGAAAAAGAAAATAAAGAGAGTAAGCACTAGGCTTAGTAAGCTTACAAGCAAATAAATTACAACATTCAACATAATGAATAATTATACATAATGTCACCTAGCCTTATAAACTTCCTTTACTTCTCATTTTCTACCTTCTTCTTTACTCACTTACCTTCTTTCTTACCTGACCTTTCACTATTCATAGATATAATCTACCTTCCCTTTTGCTGATAATTCACTGTAATTTAACGTGTACAATGACCCATTGAACCACTCGGAATACTAAGGATACTGGGGTCATTCCTGTCTATCAATATCCTGCCAATGCCATGTCTTCGACATGGACTTTCATGAATTATTCCTGTCTCCAATGCCATATATATATCTAATATGGGCTTACATGGCTCATTCCTGTCTCCAAAGCCATATATCCGATATGGACTTACATGGCTCATTTCTGTCATCTGTCCCGTCTGTCAACCCCAATATCCTAACATTCCTAAGGTTCAAACGGGGCATCCTAATGCTTTTTCTCTGTCACTTCGCCTTTAATTCGACTTTAAATATTCTCATAAAATAAGTATATAAATGCTGGAAATTGATGACAATAATGTAAAATAAAAGAATATTGCATTTATTTACTGTAAACTTACCTCGTATGCAAAAATAACTACTTTTACCATTTCGTCCACAACTGTATTTTCTCCATTTTAGCCCGAATTTCAGTTTTCCTTGGTCTATCATTTAAAATATAGTCTAATTAGGACTCACATTATTCAAATTGACCCAAAATCATATTTTGGCAAAATTACAGTTTTGCCCCTAAACTTTCACATATTTACACTTTTGCCCCAAAGCTCGTAAATTAAACTTCAGCCTATTTTCTTATGTTTTATGACATGCTGGTCATTTTTTCCTTCTATGGCAGCATCAAATTCATACTCTAACATGCACTTATGACTATTAGGTATTTTTACCGATTAAGTCCTTTTACTCATTTTTGCTTAAAACCGAGTAGTTCAAGTTGTCTAACATAATTTAAAACCTCATATTCTATCATAAAACACCAAAATACACAAATTTCACCTATGGGTATTTTTCCAAATATGAACTCTAGGTTGAATTATTGCTAGCATAAGCTTAATCGAGCTACCGGGACTCTAAAAACGTAAAAATCATTAAAAACGAGGCTAGAACGGACTTACAATCGAGCCTGGAAGCTTGAAAAACCCTAGCCATGGTTTCTCCTTGCTATATTCGGCCATGGGGTTGAAGATGAGCAAAATTGGCTTTTAATTTTGTATTTTAATTCATTTTACCCCCAAATGACCAAAATGCCCTTACTACTAAACTTTTCAAAAATTCCATCCATGTCCAATTTTTGTCCATAGACTTAGAAATTGGTAAAATTACTCTTTAAGGATCTCTAGTTAATAATCTAATTCAATTTTATGCAAAATACTTCTAGAACACAAGTTTTGCAATTTATTCAATTTAGTCCCTAATTTCAAATTAAGTACTTTATGCATAGAATTTCTTCACGAACTTTTCACACAATCATGCAAACATATCATAGACCTCAAAATAATAATAAAATAAATTTTTCTACCTCAAATTTGTGGTTTCGCAACCACTGTTCTGTTTAGGCCCTATTTCGGGATGTTACACACGACTTGCCCTATGGGCATGTGTTTTAGTCGTGTGTCTCCTGCACCTAAATTTTGAGAACCAGAATGCTCAGAATTAAGCACACGGGCAGAGACACGGGCGTGTGTCTTTGCCGTGTGAGGGACACTGCCTCAGGCACGGGCGTGTGAAGTTTGCACCTATTTTATGAAAATTAAATTAACCACAGAGCCCAGCACACAGGCGTGTGACTTGGCCGTGTGATCTCAATTTGTTCATGCATTGCAAAACAAAGAATTACATGGGTTAGGGACACGGGCATGTGTGACCACACGGCTTGCCCACACGGGCGTGTCCCAAACCACACGGGCGTGTGACCCCTGTTCATAGCAAAAAAATTTTAAGTTTTGTAAAATTTTTTTGAGTTGTCGGTTTAGTCCCAAACCACTTTCAAAGCATGTTTTGGGCCTTGTAGGCTTATATTAGGCACTTTATGTTTGGATGCAAGTGGTTTTAATTTGGATGAAAATTTATGACTTGGAATTGCATGTTTGCTTGCGATGTGAGTCCAGTAATGCCTCGTATCCTGTTCCGGCGTTGAATATGGATAAGGGGTGTTACAGACTTAATGTTTTGATTTGTTGCAATGGGGATGGTTCAGATAAAGTGCCTTTTTGAGTTACTGGTAAGTTTGCTAGTCCTAGATGCTTTAAACATGGGAATATTGACAATCTTAACTATCATTATTGAGACAACAAAAAAGCATGGATGACTGGATTACTTTTTTAAGATTTAATTTGTTGGTTTGATGCTAGAATGACAGGTAGAAAGGTGTTGCCTATAGTAGACAACTACCCAACCCATCCCAAGGTTATTGAAGGCTTGAGAATCGTTGAATTATTCTTTTTGCCTCCAAATTCAACATAAAAAAAATTCAACCATGTGATGCTGGAATTATTAGAGCAGTTAAGATTTATTATTGGTGTCGCTTTTATTCTAGCATCTTGGAAGGTTTCAAGAAAGAAGAAATAAATCCTGAAAAGATTATTGTATTGATGCAACTCATTTTATTAATGTTTCTTGGAATATTGATGTGAAGTCTACAACTATTGAAATTTTTTTCCGACATTGCAAAATTTGACTCGAGGAGGATATGCCTCTCAAACAAGAAATTGGTGATGTTGAAGGCATTCATAAATTAAAAGAAGTAATTTATGATTTACACTATAGAAATGCCATGGATGTTGAGTAGATTTTGAATTATCCAAGTGAAAATGAATATTTGATGGAGTCACCTATGGATGAAGAAATTATTCAAGGAGTAATGGATGTACCAACTGATGGCAAGCAAGATCCAGATGTCAGTAGTGTTTTACCACATGTTTCTCCAAAAGAGGCTTTTCTAGCTTTGGATACCGTGAAGAATTATTTAATAAAACATGAGAAGAATATGCCAGATTTGGTTTATGCCATTCTAAAAGTTAAAGATGAAATTGTATTTGATTCCCATGCAAAGAAGAAGCAATTAACTCTAAGCAATTAACTATAGATACATATTTTATGTATTGTATATAAAATTTTTCGTATATTTAATGAATTATTATTTTATATTTTCATTGGGCCCTTAAGGATATTTCTAAAAATTACTATCTTATGCATTTAGTGATGTAACACCCTTCACCTATATTTGACGCTGAAACAAGGTTACAAGGCATTACAAGACTTACATTGCAAACAATCATACAATTTCGAGCCATAAATTTGCATCCAAATTAAAACCATTTGTATTCAATGATAAAGTCCCTCATGAGAGCCTACGAGGCCCAAAACATGCTTTGGAAGTGGATCGGGACTAAACTGACACTTAGGAAATTTTTACAAAACATAGAAAATTTTTGCTATGAACATAGGTCACACGGCTGTGTAGGTAAGCCGTGTGGTCACAAACGCCCATGTCCTTAACTCATGTAACTCTCTGTTTTGAAAAGCATGAATAAATTGAGGTCACACGGCCGAGTCACATGCCCGTGTGCTAGGCGGTGTGGTTAATTTTATTTTCATAAAATAGGTGCAGACTCACATTCCACAAGTTCCCATATGGCTACTAATAACATGCATAATTTCTTAGTTTTCCTAGCATACCAATGAGCCAATCTTAACCATTCAACAACAAAACCAGTGAGCCACATTCAACCATTTACCAAGCATTTATAAACCACATCACTCAAGAGATAATTACACAAGCATGCTTATATAAATATATATAAGTTTAGAACCAATTCAACCAAAATGAGCCAAGTTGCATGGCCCAATACTACATCAAGCCTTTGACAATTACAAGCCAATACATTTGGCCAAATTCATAACGGCACATATAACAAAATGACCATATACATGCCATATTCTCAAAATGTTAAGATCATCAATACCCAAAATGACAGATTGATAGTTTGATGTGATCTCCGACGATCTCCAATCCGAGCTAGCTTGGTGACACTATAAAACATTGAAGATAAAACAGAGTAAGCTATATATCTTAGAAAGCTCGTATGAAAGAAATAAACAAACCTTACCATACATTAACATGTAAGAAATATAACATAAGATAATGTAATTTACCACAATCTCATGATCATAATTTACTTCCATCACCACTTACTTTAAAATCGTCATTTCACGAATTAATAATCATAAGCTTTAAGTACATACCTGCCCCATCTCGTAATAATCTCATACTTAGTCTCATCGTTGTCATACCCAATGAACCACTCAGAATAATAATATCAAATACTCGGAAAACCTTGCACACAAGGTGTCATATATGTAGCCATTGCTACCTTTTTCTTATAACACATATGAGCTCACTCTAGAGCTATCAACGGGCCTGCTCACACAAGCTGTCAGTCGAGATGTAGCTACACGGTGCTGCTCACACAAGCTGTCAAGTAATTGCAACATATGCCAGTATACTCAGCCACTGGTAGGACGTACAGGACCGGCACCTGGATCACATAACATAAAAGCATATGGACATGTCACTTGTATCTTAATCTATTCGTAAGGTTCGATTAGGATTTCTCGCTTGCCAAATTGTCGTCAAATGTGTTCGTAAGGTCGATTTCACAATTCATGCATAAATTAAAGCATTTAAAATACATTTAAAGTAAATCTTATTTAACATACGAACTTACCTCGGTTACAAAAACGGCCAAAGGGATCTATTCGTCAATTACTTTATTTTTCCCCCGATCTAGACCCGAACTTCATTTTTCTTGATCTATAATACCACATTTAACTTATTTAATCATCACATTATTCAATTCAGCCCAAAAACACATCATGGAAAAATTTAAATTTTTACCCCTAACTTTTCAACATTTTACAATTTAGTCCCTAGGCTCGTAAAATGAATTTCTTTCAATTTCATCACAACCCAAGCCTAGCCAAATATTATTTGTAGTCATAAAAACCCACATTTTTCATTTATTCACACTTTTCTGCACATTTTATAGGCTTTTACAAATAAGTCCCTATTTAACGTTTTTATCGAAAATCACTTTGCAAACGTTGTTTAACTAACAACGAACATGCATTTTCTACCATCAAACATCAAAATACAGGCATATTCAACATGGGTAAAATTTTAGACTTTGAATTTCTTTCAAATTAGTCCTTGAAATAGCTAAATCAAGTTACAACGATCTCAAAAATATAAAAATAAGTAAAAGCGAGACAAGAATGGACTTACAATTGAGCTTGAAAGTGGCCAAAACCCTAGCTATATCTTCTTCTTCAAATTCGGCTATGGGGGACTAATTTGAGAAGATGGACACTTTTATTTTTACTTATTTTGTCCTTATTAACCAAAGTACTAAAATACCCTTAATACATAACTTTGAAATTTCACCTAAACATGTCCATTTTTGTCCCTCCTAAGATATAATGGTCTAATTGTCATTTAAGGACCTCTAATTAAGAGTTCATAACAATTAGACACCTAAAACTTATAGAATTCAAGTTTTGTTCCTATTGCAACTTAGTCCTTTTAGTCCAATTGGGAAGTAAATAGATAAAATTTCTTAACGAAATTTTCACACAACTATTCTATCATACCGTAGAACCTAAAGAAATAATAAAATAAATATTTCTACTTCAGATTTATGGTCTCAAAACAACCATTTTGATTTGACCCAAAAACGAGCTATTACAACCCTCCCCCTTTAGGGATTTTCATCCCCGAAAATCTTACCAGAAAAAAGGTTAGGGTACTGTTTTCTCATAGCTTCCTCAGGGTTCCACGTAGCCTCTTCGACCCCATGTTGTTGCCACAAAACTTTCACTAAAGCTATGGTTTTATTTCTTAACTATTTAACCTCTCGAGCTAACGCTTTGATCGATTCTTCATCATATGTCATATTGGGTCGAATCTCAATCTTTGTTGGGGAAATTACATGCGAAGGATCTAATTGGTATCGTCGCAACATTGATACATGAAACATGTTGTAGATCCTCTCTAATTCTGATGGCAAAGCCAGTCGATATGCCATAGGCCCCATTCTTTCAATAATCTCATACGACCCAATAAAAAGTGGACTCAACTTGCTTTTGCGACCAAATCGAAGAATTTTATTCCATGGTGATACTTTCAGAAACACTTTATCACCAACCTGAAATTCAATATCCTTCCGTTTCAAATCTGCGTACGATTTCTATCGATCCGAAGCTGCTTTCAAGCAATCACAAATTACTTTCACTTTCTCTTCAGTTTCTCTAACCAAATCGACCCCGTGAATCTTTTCTCACTAAGCTCAGTCCAGTATAGCGGAGTTCGACACTTGTGGCCTACAATTCTTCATACGGTGACATCTTTATACTTGATGGATAACTGTTGTTATAAGCAAATTCGACTAAAGGTAGATATTTCTCCCAACTACCTTCGAACTCTAAAACACAACGGCGAAGCATATCGTCAAGGATTTTAATCATTCTCTCAGATTGATCGTTAGTTTGATGAGGATGAAACGGAGTACTAAAATTCAACTTTGTACCCAATGCTTCTTGTAATTTCTTCCAAAATCACGACGTAAACCTCGGATCTCTATCCGAAATAATATAAGTGGGCACTCTGTGCAATCTAACAATTTTAGCAATGTATAATTCAGCTAGTTTATCATGTGAATAATCGGTACGTACCAGAATGAAATGAGCCGATTTCGTCAATCTATCAACAACGACCCAAACAACATCTTTCTACCTCAGAGTCAGAGGTAACCCCGATATGAAATCCATCGTAACTTTATCCCATTTCCACTCGAGTATAGTCATAGGCTGAAGTAAACCCAAAGGTACTTGATGTTTAGCTTTTACTTGTTGACAAATCAAACATCTCAATACAAACTCTGAAATGTCTAGTTTCATGCTCGACCATAAATACAATTCCTTCAAATCATTATACATCTTTGTACTTTCAGTATGAACAGATAAACAACCATTATGTGCCTCATAAAGAATTTTCTAAATCAGTTCAGTATTTCTTGGTACACAAATCCTACCTCGAAACCTCAAACATTTATTCGATCCAATTTGATATTCTAAATCACTATTCGATTTGCACTGAACTCTTTTAGCTTGCAACTCGTTATCACCTCTTTGAGCTTCGCAAATTTGCTGAAGAAATACCGGCCTAGCTTTCAACTCAGCCAAAATCGATCCAACATCGGATAAGGCTAATCGGGTATTCATCGCCCTCAAAGCAAACAAAGACTTTCTACTTAGAGCATCTACAACTACATTTGTTTTCCCCGGGTGATAGTCGATCACTAACTCATAATCTTTCAACAGTTCGAGCCAGCTCCGTTGTCACAAATTCAAATCTTTCTGAGTCATTAAATACTTTAAACTCTTGTGATCAGTAAAGATATGGCATTTCTTATCGAATAAATGGTGTCTTCAGATTTTTAAAGCGAACACTATAGTGGCTAATTCCAATTCATGCGTCGGATAATTCTTTTCATGCAGTTTCACTGTCTCGAGGCATAAGCTATCACATTACCCTCTTGCATCAACACAAAGCCTAAATCGTTCACTGATGCGTCCCTAAAAATCACAAATTCTTTTCCCGACTCGAGTTGCACTAACACTGGTGCTTCAGTCAATAACGCTTTCAACTGTTCAAAACTCTTTTGACATTTCTCAGACCACTCGAATTTCACATCTTTTTGTAACAATCTGGTCATAGGCGTAGCAATCATTGAAAATCCTTTAACAAAACGTCGATAATAACCAGCCAAACCCAAAAAGCTTCTAACTTCGGATAGATTTCTTAGTGGTTTCCAATCAACAACTGCTGAAATATTATTCGGATCAACCCGTATACCTTCCGCTAAAACAATATGTCCTAAAAATCTGACTTTTCGGAGCCAAAACTCACTTTTACTGAATTTAGCAAATAATTTCTTATCTCTCAAAGTTTGCAATACAATTCTTGAATGTTCAGCATGTTCAGGCTCATCTCGGGAATAAATCAAAATGTCATCAATGAAAACAACCACAAATTTATCTAAATACGGTCTGAAGATTCGATTCATCAAGTCCATAAAAACTGCAGGAGCATTAGTTAATCTAAAAGGCATAACAAGAAATTCATAATGCCCAGTTTTCGGCACATTCGAGTCTTTAACTCTCAATTGGTAATAGCCTGACCTCAAGTCTATCTTCGAGAACACTATTGCTCCTTTTAACTGATCGAACAAATCATCAATTCTCGGTAAGGGATACTTGTTCTTTATCGTAACCTTATTAAGCTGATGATAATTAATACAAAGTCTCATGGATCAGTCTTTCTTCTTGACGAATAACACTGGTGCACCCCAGGGCAAAAAACCCGGCCTCACAAAACCCTTATCTGTCAAATCTTGCAACTGAGACTTTAATTCTTTCAATTCGATTGGAGCCATTCTATACGGAGCTATCAATATCGGTGAAGTTCTCGGTACTAAATCAATAGTAAACTCAACCTCTCTGATCGGTGGTAATCTAGGCAATTCTTCTAGAAACACATCTGGGTATTCACAAACTACCGGTACAGATTCAATCTTCAATTCAGACTCTTTCGTATTCAATACATACGCAAGATAAGCTTCACACCCTTTTCTTACATACCTCTGAGCCAACATCGACGAAATCACAATAGGCAACTCACTCGACTCATCTGGTTCAATTCGAAGAATTTCATTATTTTGACATTTTAATTCAATAATCTTCCGTCTACAATTCACTACGACATCATGGAAAGTCAACCAGTCCATTCCAAGAATTATATCGAACTCATCAAACGGTAAAAGCATTAAGTCAGCCAAAAACCAGTGACCTCGAATCATTAAAGGAGAACTCTTACAAACTTTATCGACTAATACAAATTTGCCGAAGGGGTTCAACACATTAATCACATACTCAGTAGACTCAACAGGAAAATTCTTACTAGATACCAATTTCATGCAAATATAAGAATGAGCCAATCCAGGATCAATCAATGCAACTATATTAGTATCATAGAGAGAAAATGTACCAGTAATAACGTCAGGAGATGACGCATCTTTGTGAGCACGAATAGCTTAAGTTCTAGCAGGTGCTCTGACCTCTGACCTTGCAGTTAAATCTTTCGTTACACCTCTGCTACTATTCCTGTTTCCAGTATTTCACGGTGGCCTCCCTCTAGTGGCAGTGTTGCTCAGTCTAGCATTCTGAAAATTATCTTTCTCAGTCATTTCAGGGCAATCTCGAATGAAGTGATATTGGGAGCCACATTTAAAGCAAGCTCGGTTATTCATTCTGCATATCGGGATGTCGTCTACCACAGTGTTGACATTCAAGTTTATTAGACCTAGCATTACCGACGCTCGCTATTGACGTAGTTTGGGCCTTAGAACCCAAATGCTACTTCCCACGATCTCTGTTGGGATACCTAACTGAAGCATTCAAAAGAGTATACAAACCCTCGACTTCTTTGACGAAGATTGAAATAACTTATTCATCGGTCTTTTTCTTGAATCTCTAGCCTCAAGCTTAGCTTTTCTCTTTTTTTTGCTTAGCTCTTCGGCTTTGCAAGCTCGATCGACTAGCACAACAAATTCTTTCAACTCTAGAATCCCAACTAACAGTCTAATATCCTCATTCAGCCCATCTTCGAATCTTTTGCACATCATGGTCTCGGTGGAAACACATTCTCGGGCATACTTACTGAGCCTAACAAATTCTCGCTCATATTCAGTCACAGACATACGGCCTTGTTTCAACTCTAGAAACTCCTTACGTTTCTAATTAATGAACCGTTGACTGATATATTTTTTTCTGAACTCTTCTTGGAAGAAATCCCAGGTAACTCTTTCTTCCGGTACCACTGATACAAGAGTATTCCACCATCGATATGCCGAATCCCTCAGAAGTGATATAGCACATTTCAAGCACTCATCCGGTGTGTAAGAAAGCTCATCAAATACCCTGATAGAGTTCTCAAGCCAAAACTCTGCTCTTTCGGGATCATCGTCAACATTTGCTCTAAATTTTTCAGCCCCTTGTTTCCAAATCTTATCAACTGGAGGCTTGTTCAGTCTTAACAATTCCACACCTTGGGGAGCTACAGGAACTGGTTGGGGGTTAGATGGGGGTGGAGGATTTTGGGTAGCTGAATTTGTTTGAACAAACTCGGCAAACCACTCATTCATCCTTTGGAAGAAGGCTTCCCTAGCCTCTCCTTCCTGACTAACCTTTACTGGTCTACTTTTAGATAGCGCGGTCCCTTGAGCAGAAGTCGGCGCATTACTTTCAACATCATCAACTACCTCTCGGTTGGGATCCATTTACTATATGAAAACACAATTTAAATTGTCAGGAGTCGTCACATTATCACAAATTATATATGGCATGTATAGCTAGACTCTGACACACGCTACGTTAGTCCGAGAATTGACTAAACCATAGCTCTGGTACTTCTAAATATAACACCCCTCACCCGTACTCGATGCTAGAACAAGGTTACGAGGCATTACCGGACTTACATTACAAACAATCATACAATTTCGAGTCATAAATTTGCATCCAAATTAAAACCATTTGTATTCAATCATAAAGTCCCTGATACGAGCCTACGATACCCAAAACATGCTTTGGAAGTGGTTCGGGACTAAACTGAGCACTTAAGAAATTTTTACAAAACATAGAAAATTTTTGCTATGAACAGGGGTCACACGCCCGTGTGGTTTGGGACACGCCCGTGCGGGTAGGTCGTATGGTCACACACGGCCGAGTCACACGCCCATGTGCTAGGCTGTGTGGTTAATTTAATTTTCATAAAATAGGTGCAGACTTCACGCGGTCAAGACACATGCCCTTGCTTGAGGCTGTGTCCCTCACACGGCTGAGACACACGTACGTGTCTCTGCCCGTGTGCTCAATTCTGAGCATTCTGTTTCTCAAAATTAAGGTGCAGGAGACCCACGAATGAAACATATGCCCATGGGGTAAGCCGTGTGTCACATATGATCTAGACACATGCACGTGTGTCTACCCGTGTGGACAAAATAAAGGCTATTTACCAAGCCATTTGTCACCCTCATTTGCATATACATACCCACAATCTTAATGGTATGAATCATGGCATATTTCGGCAACCAAAACATCCACAAACAAGGCTAAATCATGTCATTTCATTATCCACACTCAACATTTTTACAACATTATATTTTGCCAAACCAAATCATACCAAACTCATATTCCACAAGTTCCAATATGGCTACTAATAACATGCATAATTTCTTAGTTTTCCTAGAATACCAATAAGCCAATCTTAACCATTCAACAACAAAACTATTAAGCCACATTCAACTATTTTCCAAGCATTTATGAACCATATCACTTAAGAGATAATTGCACATGCATGCATATATAAATATATATAAGCTTACAACCAATTCAACCAAAATGAGCCAAGTTGCATGGCCAAATACCATATCAAGCCTTTGATAATTACAAGCCAATACATTTGGCCAAATTCATAATGACGCATATAACAAAATGGCCATATACATGCCATATTCTCAAAATGTTAAGATCATCGATACCCAAAATGACAGTTTGATAGTGTGATGCGATCTTTGACTATCTCCAATCTGAGCTAGCTTGGTGACACCATAAAACATTGAAAATAAAATGGAGTAAGCTATATAGATTAGTAAGCTTGTATGAAAGAAATAAACAAACCTTACCATACATTAACATGCAAGAAATATAACATAAGATAATGTAATTTACCACAATCTCATGATCATAATTTACTTTCATCACCACTTACTTTAAAATCGTCATTTCATGAATTAATAATCATAAGCTTTAAGTATATACTTGCACCATCTCGTAATAATCTCATACTTAGTCTCATCGTTTTCATACCCAATGAAGCACTCGAAATAATAATATCAGATACTCAGGAAACCTTGCACACAAGGTGCCATATATGTAGCCATTGCTACCTTTATCTCATAACACATATGAGCTCGCTCTAGAGCTATCAATGGGTCTGCTCACACAAGCTGTCAGTCGAGACATAGCTACACGGTGCTGCTCACACAAGCTGTCAAGTAACCACATTATATGCTAGTTTACTCAGCCATCGGTAGGACGTATAGGACCAACACCCGAATCACATAACATAAAACCCTAGTGACATGTCACTTGTATCCTAATCTATTCCTAAGGTTCGATTGGGATTTCTCGCTTGCCAAATCGTCGTCAAATGTGTCCATAAGTTTGATTTCACAATTCATGAATAAATTAACGCGTTTAAAATACATTTAAAATAAAGCTTATTTAACATACGAACTTACCTCGGTTACAAAAAGGCCAAAAGAATCTATTCGTCAATTATTTTGTTTTTCCCTCGATCTAGACCCGAACTTCATTTTTCTTGATCTATAATACCATTTTTAACTTATTTAATCTTCACATTATTCAATTCAGCCCAAAAACACATCATGGAAAATTTTACATTTTTACCCCTAACTTTTCAACATTTTACAATTTAGTCTCTAGGCTCGTAAAATGAATTTCTTTCAATTTCATCACAACCCAAGCCTAGCCGAATATTATTTGTACTCATAAAAGCCCACATTTTCATTTATTCACACTTTTCTACACATTTTATATACTTTTACAAATAAGTCCCTATTTAACATTTTTATCAAAAATCACTTTACAAACGTTGTTTAACTAACAACGAACATGCATTTTCTACCATCAAACATCAAAATTAAAACATATTAAGCATGGGTAAAATTTTAGACTTTGACTTTCTTTCAAATTAGTCCTTGAAATAGCTAAATCAAGTTACAACGATCTAAAAAATAGAAAAATCATTAAAAATGGGACAAGAACGGACTTACAATCGAGCTTGAAAGTGGCCAAAACCATAGCTATGTCTTCTTCTTCAAATTTGGCTATAGGGGGACTAATTTGTGACAATGGACACTTTTATTTTTACTTATTTTGTCCTTATTAGCCAAATTACTAAAATACCCTTAATACATAACTTTGAAATTTGACCTAAAAATGTCCATTTTTGTCCATCCTAAGGTATAATGGTCTAATTGTCATTTAAAGACCTCTAATTAAGAGTTCATAACAATTAGACACCTTTAACTTAGAGAATTCAAGTTTTGCACCTATTGCAATTTAGTCCCTTTAGTCAAATTGGGCACTCAATAGATAAAATTTCGTAACAAAATTTTCACACAACTATTCTATCAGACCCTAAAAAAATAATAAAATAAATATTTCTACTTCGAATTTGTGGTCTCGAAACTACTGCTCTGATTTGACCCAAAAACGGGATGTTACAAGTGAGGTTATTATTTTATCCCTTTAGACCAAGTCGGGATTGAAAAAAATTATCATTTAACTGAGATTATTAATTTATCAAATATTCATTTATCGAGGTTTTACTGTATATGTTTTATTTGGAATGTGTATAAAGATGTTGGATAAAGAACTCTTGTTGACCACCTGTGTTAGGTGTAATTGTTTGAAAGTTGGTAAGTTTCATCAAGGTTGAGATGAATATTTTGAAATGTATTCATATTGGTGATGAAATGATTGGATGGAATATGTTATATGTATATCATCTTGTTGTAAAATGGTGCAATTGAGACATATTGGTTAGAATACTAGGAATTTATATATATATGGCATGTTTTGAGTTGAGTTAGAAAGTATATAATGAAGTTAGTGAATTGTTGTATAGATGTGGACTATTTAAGTTAACATATATCTTTTTATATGAACTTACTAAGCTTTCGTAAACTTACTCGATTTTGTTTTCTGTATCTTGTTGTTGATGTTTTACAGAACACGACTATTGGATCTCTTCAAAGCTCATACTATCCAACTTTAGACTCGGTAGTCCTTTTGAATGATCTTTATGGTTATGTGGCATGTAAATAAGTTAAATGTCTATGTGTTGTCTTGGAAGGAAATGATGTGAACTCTTGTTTTGTAAATATATATATGTTTGATTTAGGATGTGTATAAAGATGTTGGATAAAGAACTCTTGTTGACCACTTGTGTTAGGTGTGATTTATTTGTTAGTTGGTAAGTTTCATCAAGGTTGAGATAAATGTTTTGAAAGGTATTCATATTGGTGATAAAACGATTGGATGGAATATGTTATATGTATATCATCTTGTTGTGAAAAGGTGTCATTGAGAAATATTGGTTAGAAGACTAGGAATGTATATATATATATAGTATGTTTTGAGTTGAGTTAGAAAGTATAAAATGAAGTTAGTGAATTTTTTATAGATGTGGACTATTTAAGTTGTTATACTTAGAAATGGGTAAAATCTTACATGATATGGATAAATGGTCATATGAATGGTTTGTTACAAGATTTGGTTTGAATAATAATTGATTCTTGTGTAAGCTATTTGGTCATTTAGGTATTATTGAAAGCATAGGCTTGTTTGGTTCATCATAACTTGTAAAATGACATATAATTGTCCCACACGGCCTAGCACATGAGCATGTGCCTCACATGAGTTGGTTACATGCCCATGTGGATATTGTAGGTTTAGTAATATTTGGATCACACAATCACAGTTGGTTACATGGCCTGGACACATAGTCGTGTGACATATGCACACACGGGCACAACCTTTCACACGGCCGTGTGACCCTGTTTTCATGTTTGCCCTATTCTGTTGCAAAATTTTTAATTTGGTCCTCATTTAATCTCGAACTTGTTTTAGAGCTTTCAAAAGCTTGACTAGAACCCGAATTAGTTTGTTAATCATGTTTTACATGGATTATGAAATGAAAAACTAATATTTAAGCCAGATGATCGAATCAAGTATGGCGTGTTACACCCAACCTCTTTTCTAAACCCATCATTTCTTTTCTATAACTCCAATTACTAGACTGATTGGTTTTCTGAGTAACTTTAAATTCTGAAATTTTATATTTTTTAAATTTATAATATATAGTGTTCTTCTCCAAATCCACCATTTATTTTCTCAAATTCCTAGTCAAAATTTTACTTTCGCCTATAAATAAAACGTATATATTATTTTTAAATATCTAAGAAGAGCAAAGTCAATGTTGATCTATATGAAGAAAAGAGAGAAAAAAAGGCAAAGAAAGATGAAAATGAAGAGAGTATAAAACAACAAAGCAAATGGAAAAAAAAAAAAAAACGAGTAAGATCAAAGTGAATGGGCATTTTAATATTTCCTTTTGTGAAAGTTCAAAGACTTTGATTTTTTTATGAGACTGGATGTGGAAAAATTAGCAGTAAATTTCTTGGCTTTTCTTGCTGCAATTGATTATAAATTTTTTTAAATTTGTTTTTAAGACTTTTTTTTAAAAAAAAATACACTTGTTAAGAAAATTTTAAAAATATCAAACTGATTTTGTAACTATAGCTTAGGGATCAAATTAGCTATTAACCCCTTGAATTATGGTGCAACATTATTTTCTAATGGAAGTTAACACCCAAATGACAAAAATGTAATAATTTGGTAACGTTAGTGACTATTATGCAACTTTTGAAAGTTGAGTGACTGAAATGTAATTTTAAACAAAGTTTAAGGATAGTCGATATAGTTTATGCCAAAAAATTAATAATTATTTAAGGGTTTGTACAAATTATTACAAAATTGAAATATTGTAAATTAATTCCTTCATTGTTAAATTTTATTTTGTTTTCTTTATTTTCTAGTTAATAAATTGATCATGATAGATCGCAGATATATTATATTTGATTACATAAATTTATTATTTATACAATTTTATAAATGAAATGTTACAACTTTACTATTTAAAACTAAAGAAATATAATTTTTTTCCTTTTCTCCTTTTTGTTAACGGAACATAATAATTTAAATATAAACATAAAATTCAACTTCTCATTTATTTTCATATAAATTCACTTAACAAAAGTTCATAACTCATATTCATAAATATGATAAATGATAATAAATTTTATTTAATCGAATATTTGAAGAAAATTAAAATACTTGTTTATAAATATGATAAATCTTATAATAATAAAAATATTTTTAAATGCTAAATTTAGTAATACAATAAACAACAAATATTATATTGAATTTTATTTCAAAAAAAATATTGGTTAGTTCAAAATATTTTCTTTACCCATGCTTTTATATATATAAGTTTAAGTTAATCATTTAACAATTTATTTATCAAAATACTGTAATTCATTTCAAGTAATATTCATTTATCAAATTAATGAACATAATTAAAATAGATTGACTTATTTAACAATTCAAATATTATAATAATAAAATTTTAAATCATAAATTTTTTATAATTTTATTTTATATAATTATTAGAAAGCAACATTATTCAAAATAATAATTAATTACGTATATAAATTATTTTTACCATTCAAATCTTATGCTAATAAAAAATTCCTAATCATTATTTAATCATTTGTACAAACTATAAAAAAATTATATATTGTTCAAACTTTTTAATAGGCAACATATTAACTAAAATAATTCATATAATTAGTATAATTATAAGATATTAGATTAGATTGGATAAATATATTATTTATTCCGATGATTTTAATGATGGTTGTTTTGAGTGGTTAAAGTTGCACGTTTAACTTTAAAGCCATTTGTGGAAGATGATGGAGGTTCGAAAACCAAACCCATCCAGCTGAAGAGAGGACTTGCGGATTGTTTTTTATTGGAGAATAAAAGTCGATCTTAACTTTATTGGAATTATAAACTTTTGGATTTGTAAATTAGGTTTTTTTATTTACTATTATTATTTTGGTTTTAAATTGCATGGACAAAGTTAGAATTAGATGTTATTTGAGAATGATTGAAAATTGTGGGTGAAAGAGCAGTAACGAGGCCCATGTCACGATACCAGGTAGTGGCAAGATAATAAGTCTAAGTTGTGACATCACACCTTTGATGTCATGACATCACGTGTTTGAGGGCCAAACTACTTAATTAGAAATTGTTGTTAGTGTCACGACATTGCATACTCCATGTTGCGATCTCAAAAATTCAGATTGTCTAGTGTCGCGACACCAACTCTAAATTCTGCAAGTGACACTTTTTCAAGTCGTAACCCAATCTGAATTGTAACATTAAAACACATTCGTTACACTTTTAAGCCCCCTATTTCAACCTATTAAACACTCATAGACCCTTTCCTTTATTCTCACCAGTTAGGGCTTCAAAAACAATTCTTTTTTTCTCTTCAAATTTTCAACTTTTTCTTTGAGTTTTCTTCAAAAGTGCAGTAAAATTCTTGAAGATTGGAGAACTACAACATTTGAGCAAGAAACCATCCATCCTCTTCAACTATTTGAAGGTAAGGATCCCAACTTTTGATTTTCTTTTGTCTAAGTTCTTGTTTGCAAATATTTAGGGCTTTTATGAGAAATATGGCGTTTTTGTGTAACAATTATTTTTTAATAGTACCGAAAATAGTGGTTTCGAAACCCTATACTTCGACGATTGAGTCAGTAAATACTTTTGTTTAATATTTACGATTCTATTATAGTGTTATATTGATTTTTTATTTAGTAATTTTATTGAACGGGTAGTAATTAAGGTCAAGGACTAAATTATTAAAAATGTAAAAGTTAATCATTGTAAATTTCTAAGTTGTTAAGGGTTCAATTATGCAATTGGACCAATATGTGATTATGGTTAGTGGATGATGAGGTTATCATCCATGTAAATAAGATTTCAATTAAGTTAATGATGGGTTAATTAAGGTTAATTAAAAAGATCCTAATATTTACATTTTTACCTAACTATATAAGTTAAAATTAATAAAGAAAATATGATAATTCTCATCATCTTCTCCAAACATTTTCTCTTATGGCCGAATGCAAGAAAGGGAACAAGGGTTAGGGATTTCAAGTTTTCAACCTTCAATTAGTAAGTGATTTCAAGCCCATTTCTTATAATTTTTATGTTTTTGAAATCACGGGAGCTTGATTTGACTAGCCAAGGGACTATTTTGCAAATCTGTTGAAGTTTTAAAATATTTCCATTGATGATTCTTGAAGCCCTTGGTGTTAAATGGTTGCATGTTAAGCTTAGATGTTAAGTAGGACTAAATTATAAAGTGAAATTTGTTAATTTTGAACATAGGGATTAAAATACAATTATGTCAATATTGATAGGAAAATTCTATAATTATTGTTTCTAGAGGGTTATAGAGGATGTATTTGAAAACGGATTGAAAAATGAAGCTTAAAGAAGAAAGTTATAATCGTTTCAGTTTTAGGGACTAAATTGAGTAAATTTCTAAATTTGTGTGTTTTTATGAAAAATTGTTATTTGAGCTGGAAATTAATGTAATGCATTGTTGTATAATTATTCGTAGCTAAAGACAATGTGGGAATTTCGAAAGGAAAAGGGAAGGCAAGAACCAACGACAAATAATTCGAGTTTTTGGTAAATGCTCCACAATTTAACATTTATTTAACTTCTATAATTTCATTATATCTATTGGATTTGGTGCCCTAAGTGTAGTATTTCGTCTAAGTGTACTTGTAATTTTTCTAATAGATTGGTTTTGGGCCCTTCATGTTACATGAGGGATTTTCAGCCTCTCTCACATCGGGTCCAATTACGAGTACTTACTAGGCCTTTTTTACCTAGTACTCTATAATGTGATCTAACCCGATTCAGTTTTTCTATTTCCCAAAATAAACTTTAATATTTACATGCTAAACAATTTTCTCATCTCAATTTTACTCCATTAAAATTTTGACGATTTTACACCCCAATAAAATTTTGAGGAAATTCGTTCTATATGTTACAATTCAACATGTTCACTATGACCGAATGATTTATTTTCATTTTCAGGTTCAAAATAGTCCAAAAACATAAACTCATTCTTCCATCATCTTTTAAGTAATC
This sequence comes from Gossypium anomalum, assembly GCA_025698475.1. Lineage (NCBI taxonomy): Eukaryota > Viridiplantae > Streptophyta > Magnoliopsida > Malvales > Malvaceae > Gossypium > Gossypium anomalum. The sequence goes on along the minus strand of CM046958.1, from coordinate 52,245,465 downwards.
CTATATAGGATTGCAAGTTTTCATTTCCATTTTCATTTCCATTTTTGGAAACCTACATTCATTTCCAAATAATTCTATTTCTCTATTTCTGTGAAAACCATAATGATTCCTGAATGTTTCTCATTTCTCATTTTTGATTCATTCAGTTCATTTCTATTCAAACACATAATTCATTTTTGGTTTCAATGAGCTAGCAAAGGGACCGGTTGAACAGATGTAATTGAGGCTAAAATGATTTATAATTAAGTTTTGACTTTTTTCCTATTAATTATAACTTATTTAGTCACGAATTCATTCCACTATAGTATCGTGATTGAGCTCTCCCCAACGAAATACCATTACGAAGCAACTACTTAGTGCTTGTCCAATAGAATTTTTATTAGTGTGTTACCCTCATAGGATATCATTGATCTCTTTGGCATAATATTCGTTCTCCTAATATGATCCTATTTTATTTCATGGTAACCATTACATCTTCCTTCATGAAAAGTCAATCATTATCAAATAGTGATCCAGTCATCCATCATGAAGACGGATGACCCTGGTCATGTTTACTTTTCATCAACCATGAAATGCCAATGAGAGATATCATTTACCCATGTTTTGGGCTATGAATTCCACTTTGTGAATGACGCTACAAACTATAGAAGTCGTACACCCAACACACTAACTTTCAGTTCCTTATCTATTTGAACTCAGGCTTTTATATACATCAAAGTGTACGAGTCACGCATACATAGTCCACCATCCACTCAAGATTTAGATATGTAACACTATGAATGTCATAAGTAAATAAAAACATAAATAGATTTAAGATCTATTCTGCTTGGGTCCTATCCGATGTACGTTAGTCCAGTCAGTCACATCTATGTCTTTATCTTCTGGGAGTCATCTACTCAGATACCCAAGATAAGACATCTCCCTAATTGGACTTGATAGATGACATATTAGTCTTTTAATCGGTTTGCTCATTTTCGATTAGACTAAAAAAATGTTTTGGTTCATCTACTAATACAAGCTATCTCTCTATTCTATGATCTAATCACGTAATACCGCTTAGCATTAATTAAACATTTAGATAACCAATGAGCAACATTTGCTTCCGTTTTGCTTTATGTGCAAAAACCATGTGAGGACAATTATACAAAGTATATTAATGTAATCAACAAATTTGTTTTGTTAACCAATCTGTTAAAAAATTATAAGTGTATATTGACAAAAATACTACACTTAGAGCACCAGATCCAACAGGATACGTCATTCAAATTTGATGAAATATTCTTGAAAGCTTTTGATGAGTTGAAACAACGGTTTATTTCAACACCTATTATCATTACACCTAATTGGAGTTCTCCTTTCAAATTGATATGTGACACAAGCGACTTTGTAGTAGGAGTTGTAATAGGTCAGCGAAGAAACAAATTTTTTCATCCAATCTATTATGCGAATTGAACTTTGGCAGGAGCCCAGTTGAATTACACAGTAACTAAAAAAGAACAACTTGCTATTATTTTTTCTTTTGATAAGTTTTGTTCTTATCTTGTAGGTACAAAGGTTACGATTTTTACGAATCATTCAACAATAAAGTACTTGCTTACAAAAAAGAATATGTCAAGCCAAGATTAATTCGATGGGTACTCTTACTCCAAGAATTTGATCTTGAGATCTAAGATAGGAAATGAGTTGATAATCAAGTGACAAATCATCTATCAAGGTTATAACAACATGAAGTCTCATTCTTTTGTTTCGATTAATGAAAACTTTTTGGATGAGCACATCTTTGAGGTAAGTAAAGTTCGTGAACCCCCATAGTTTGTTGATTATGATAATTTCTTGGTTAGCAGAATAATACCTTAAGGTATATCTTATCAAAAAAGTAAAAAATTCCTATGTGATGTGTAACGCCCTAATTTTCTTATTTCTGTTTCTGTATAATTTTGACACAAATGTGTATCTGCTTCAGTGGTTAAGCGTTCTGGGTATGTGTGAGAGGTCCCAAGTTCAAGCCCTACCTTTAGCAAATTTTGGTTACTTTTAGAATCAAGCCCTATCTTGTTTAGTGGGCTTATATTAAATTATCTGTAAATTCATATTAGAATGAGCCTGTTGGTTCAAGTGGCAAGGGAGTTAGTGTGTTGGAGGTTCTGTGTTTGAATCTCTGCGTAAGCGTGAATGTTACGCTTTTTCCTCGGTCTCCTGTTAGAGTCTTGATGGAATTGGATTTTGAAAAGTTGGATGTTAGTGGATTAGTGAGGAGTAAAATAAGGGATTTGTAGAGATTTTAGATATTTTTTTCCTTCTTTTCGAATTTTCTCTCTCCTCCAAGAGAAATCTGACGTGAATTTCTTTTGTTCTTCCCATATATGACTTTTTTTTTTTGCTTTCCTTCTTTCAAAATCTCTACTCTGTTTCTTCTTGGATTCGATTCGTAAACTTATTGTTCGATCGTGCTGTTGTGGTTGTCGGGTTCTCTTTTTTGATTCGGTAAGTAGAATGTTGTCACTTTCAATTGGTGTTGGTATATTAGCGGTGTATTGGGCAACTTTTAATTGGTGATTTATCATTGTAGTCTGGTTTAGGTGAAGGTTGTAAGGCTAGAATTTCATGGCTACGGATTGATTTGAGGTTGTGGTTGTTAGCTAGTAGTTTTGGAAGGCTCGAGAGTGGTTTCACATTAAATCATTACCAAGTGTGTACCCAAAATACAGAAAATGAGGCTTCGAAAAAAGTCAAATAATGAATCTGTCGACCGTGGTCACTCGTGTGGGTGGTCGTGTGCGAGACACGGTCTTGTGGTCAACGAAGGCATGGCCATGTGCAGTAAACGGCCGTGTGGTGGCTTGAGTGTAGCCGTGTGGGCCACATGGGTTAGGCCAGGTTAGGCGTGTGAGCCTATATGGGCATGTCGCACGGGCGTGTGGATTTTGGGCCAGGCCATGTGGGCCACACGGGCAAGGCCAATCTGGGTGTGTGGGCCACACGGGCATGTGGGCCCGTATGGGTAAGCCACACGGGTATGTGGGCCTATTTTTCTAAAAATTTCCCTAGGGTCCCACGGGTCACTCTAGTCGACTGTGGGCGTAGGGTCGGTAAGGGCTAATAAACCCCTATTTGTTTGCTGTGATGTTCTGATAGGTTGGTTTGAGTAGAATGTTGTATGTATGCCTGACTGTACTGGCATACATATAACTGATATCTGTATATAAGCATATTGAGCATGAGTAATTTGTTATATCCGTATCTAATTTTCTGTATCTGTTATTAGGGTTGGATTTGTATATGAGGAAGAAGTGTTCTGTTCAGCATTGATCACCCATTTTCTGGCAACTAAACTGCATATATTCTATTATGTGTCCTAATGGCAGAATGTGGTGTGTAGGGATGGGTAGGTAGTTTTAACCCTACATGGTGTGATGGGATGGACGGAGTTAGTTTGTAGAGGATAATGGTAGGATTCTGTTTATCTGAAAGTGAATCTGTTATCTGAATCTAAAACTGAATCTGTATCTGTATTTGACTGTGCATATAATTCTGTAAGTTTGCATGCTTAATTTTGCTGGGTTACACACTGAGTTTTCGTAAACTCACATCTATTGTCTGTTTTATTAGGTAATCCACAGGCTTAGGCGGATCAGTGCGACGGAGCCTCTCGGTGACTACGAGTTCAATAACTGGTTATGTTACGATTTTATTTTAAAGATTAATTTTGGATTTTTGTAACAATTGGACTCTCTAGACTTTTTGGGCTAGTTTTCTTTTAGGTTTGGATTTTTGTTTTAGTGTTTAATTTGCAACTGATATCTAAAATCTATGGTTTCTACTAAAACAAAGGTTTTTCTAAGAATACGAACTAATTTCTTGAAATACAATGTTTTCGTAAGCTTCCGCTATTAAACATGATTTAAGACTAATTAAGTAATTGAGTAAACTTTTTGACATTGAATAAAGGCAAGTAGGAGTTTTAAAACTGAAATGGTTTTAATGCGTAGAGATCGATATCAAAACCAATTCTTTGTGACATCTCTAGATTCGGCCATAACGTTTAGGCCGGGTTTGGGGTGTTACATGACTTCTAGGAAAAAACCTTTTCTATTTAAATAGTGTGCAGATCAAATGATATTCTGGTGTGTCGTCAAAAGTGAGGCAACCAAAATTCTATATCAATGCCATTCTTCTCCGAGTGGAAGACATTTTGGAGGATCGCGAACAACAACTAAAGTATTACAGGTTGGATTTTTTTGGCCAACTTTATTTAAAGATGGATACGCTTATGTCAAATGATGTGATCAATGCTAAAGAGTAGGAAATATCTCAACGGTCGCTAGACCTTTTTGTTTTTCTCAATTTTCTTTTAAAACACACTTACACTAATTCGAGATTTCGATATGCATATATTAAAAATGGAATCAATCTTATGGAGAACATATGGAAAGCATTAAACATGTTATATTCTTTCCAAAAAGAACTATAACATATGGAAAGTATTAAAAACATTATATTCTTTCCAAAAAGAATTATAACTACCATGTTTCAATGTTTGACCGAAATTATAATTATAATAATTTTGGTAAACTATATTCTGTTAAAATGATTCATATATTAATTTTAACTATGTTTTTTATTTGTGTACAATAGGCTTGTACATTTAATTTGTTTAATATTTAACTGACAACTTAAATTAATTTCATTCATATGATAGCTAAACACAATACCAATTGTGTTTTGATTTTGTTCGTTTTAACCATAGGGTATGACCTTGTAGATTCTTGTAACATTAGTAGTAATACTAGAACATTTCTAATGATACAAGTAATGTGTGGAATCTAGCAATGCATCATTGCTACCTAAGTTACAAGAAGTCATAATTTGACATAACCTTTCTGTGATAAACCTTTCATGTATTACATCCTTTTGTCTTTTATATCTAGATTGGACACAAGTCATGGAAGAGTTACACTTGCATAATCCAATTTCATGTTTCTTGATATCTTGAGTAGACTACAATAAACAAATAAGTATGGTATCTCATATGAACTTATTTGAGCATGGCCAATGCATTTGTAGTCTCACTCAATCAAGTGGCCTAAGATATTGGTCCCATTATGTAGGAGGGACAAATCTTATATTGATCAACCATGTCCCATTATATAGATTTTGGCAGATCCAACATCAGTCTTTTCAGTACAACCTATTATAGAAGACGTTTGACTGTATCAAAATATACGACTCACGATGTTGGGATAATGATGATCTCAAGTCTGAGAATCATATATATAGTTATCACTATGAGTAATGTTGTGACTATTACATAATAATCCAAGAAACATACTCATAGCGGGTTAGTCCAATATGTTGTTCTCTAGCACATACTCATGTATTGATTTTGACATCCCTATGTCAATGATAACACTTTTGCATCAAACAACTGCACATTGGTCTCAATGCATTATTATTGTCCAAGCCTACTTTTTAAGGATAATCATATTTTTCTTAGGACTTTATTACAATTTAGTTTATTTATATACATAGAAAAAGAAATTGAAATAATATTGGTAATGCCTAATATTAATAAACAAGGTAAAACAAGTATGTAATTACAATCATCTCATGATTGGTCTTTGGGCATACTATAATAATTAATACCTTAGAAGTAAAGTTCTATAATGTATGGTGGGGTATTGGCTTTTTAGGTTATTTTCCTCTGTATGGTAACAAGTGCATCTTAGTAGTAGTCGATTATATATCCAAGTGGGTGGAAGCTGGAACGACAGAAATGCGCAAGTGTACACAATCACAAGTAATAAAGTCACAAGTAAATGTCGAGTTATCGTACCCACAGGGACTGTGAAAAGAATTATTTATGAATGCAATTAAAAACACTTTGGTGATGAAAAATATTTTGATTTGAGGAGGTGGTTAAAAACTAAGAATTTTAACTAAGTAAAATAAATAAAGAGAAAATAAAAGTTCCAATGCACGATTTTAAAAGATGATTTTAATCAAGATGACATTATTGTGTTAGATTAATTACATTTCTTACCTTAGAATTACTAAACTCATGTTCATGTTGTTACGAATAAATTCACGGAAACTTGGTAATTTTCTAACTTATGAACATACTCACCTACCAAAATCCATTTATCTATTGAATATATCTCTATGTCAATTCAACCGATTAAACAAATTTTAATTAGCAAATGGGTTAATGCACATACATACTTATTAAATTAAAAATAATCTCTTGTACATATTTCTATGCCAATTCAAACAATTAATTCAATCTCATAAGCACATAAAAGATTATGTGAGGTAACAATGTATTCCTACCTTGAAATAGTTTAATCACAATAATCTTGCAAGTTATGCAAGGCTAATGTATCGTTAGATACTGTTGCTAATTTAACCATCAGCTACCTTAGATGATTAAATATGTACTGATTAAGTATCATGTCAATTAATTAAAATTTCAATCTGTTTAAATAATTAATTCATTAGTTACCTTACAATTCTAATACAGGAATAACTTAGTCATGGTTTTACTTAATCAAACATATTACCAAGGCCTATAACAACACAAACACAATTTTAATAAATTAAGTGGTCAAAATGCAATCAACCTAACACAAATTAAATTTAAGCCATATTAATTAAATTAAACATATCAATGTCACAATTATTCATAGACATGTTCATAACAACAACAATAAAATTAAAAGGATAAGGAATACGAATAAAATCCGATGTTTCTTTGAGGCTTGACTAAGTTGCTCCGCTCCTTCTCCGCTTGTTCTTGTTGAACCGTGACTTCCACAAACACTTGAATGCTGATCCAAATGGCGGTTGAAGGAGTCTTTTTCAAGAGGTGAAATAGGCAAGCGAATGGGGAAGAAAATGAAGAACAACGAAAGGGGATTAAATAGAGAAAGTGAGAGAGAAGTGAAAGGCTGAGAGGTTTTGAGATGTCTTTCAAATGAGCAGCCAAGGGGGGGTTTATAGGTTGAGTAGGCTGCTAAAAATAGCAAAAATAAGAAGCCATAGAGTCCCCCCATGGCCGGCCACACATGTGGCAAGTTTGAAAGTTTCAAACTCGTTATTTTAAGGTAGGGGAAAATCTAGAAAGGAAAGAATAGTAGAAAGGTTTGAATGCAAATTAAAGGAGCCTTCAAGGGCTATTTTGCAAGCCAAATAATCAGCCAAACAAGCTGATGGGTCAGCATGTGGGATGGTTTTGGGCTGCCCAGTGCTCGGTCGGATCGGTTTTCTTGGTTCAGCTCAACTGGGCCTCTTTTCATAATTAATTAATAATAATTTATTTAACCCCAAATAATTTGGATTAAAATTAAAATTAATTATATTATTAATTAATATTCATAATTTGGATCGTCTTTGGTTGAAAATTTAATTTACATCAATCCTTCAAATTACGTCTCGATTTTGCGCTTCTAGTATTGTCCGTCAAGCAAATTTTTGCCCTTTGTGTGAATCTATCGAAAATTTTCAAAATTAATCAAAATTTATTATAAAATTAATTAAAATTCAACATGTTAATAATTTAAGTACAATGTAATTATTTTATAATTATTATATATTTTTTTGACAAGAATTACTATGAATTTGCAAGAATTTGAGTTAAAAAGGGCATGAAAAAGTGTGTATATTTCGTGTTTCCACACCCCCAAAACTTAATTCATTGCTCGTCTCGAGTAATGCACAAATTGAAAAGAATTTCTCAGAAACAGCTTTGAAAAATTCCTTCAGAAAAACGTTCTTCCCAAAATTATGAATTTAGTATACTTATGCTTAAGAGCAAGAATTTTGATAATTATGTTACTTAAGTATACATATCATTCAAATTAATCTCAATAACTATTATGATAGAAAAAAAAGACTAAATGCTTACTCAATAAAGACATGTTAAATCCCTACCAATTTGATTTTATTCCCTTATTCAAGATTAAGCTGCAATCATTAAGTTTAACTTATGCTTTCATATGTTGAATATAGCAATTTCTTTCCACTAATGTAGGTAGCATAGAAATCAATAGGTCTTTTAAATAGGTTGTAACGTGACTAGGCTAGAGGTAGATAAAAGATAGATAAATTTAGGCTAAAACCCCTAAACTCAACTTGAATCGGACCTTCGGAATAATTACATTCAATACACCAACTCATTTTGCTTTCACATGCTCTTTTGTACATCTATTTTCTTTCAATGCTCTTTTTTTTTCTTTTTCTTTTTCTTGCCTTTTTTTCTCACGAGCATTTTACTTTATGTACTACAATTTTTTGAGTATTTGTTCCCCAAACTTATTTTCAAAGAATATTTTGAATAGTACTGAGTCTAGTGTTTGAGACAATTTAAAGATAATTAAGAGAAAAGAGATGACTAAATATTACAAAGCTTCAAATAAAATTAGGTCATATAGTCTCAAAGTTGGGTTTCAAATGATAAAAATTCATCAAGGTTGGCTTGAAAGGCTCAAACGGTCCAGATAAAAGTTGCCTAAATCATTTTCAACATTCCATGCTTCTTAGGATTTCGCCTCAAGAAACTACTAAGTCTGTAACACCCCCAAACTGGCCTAGACGCTATGGCCGAATCTGGTGGCGTCACATGTCAGTGCTTTTAGAAAAAAAAACCTTAGCAAGTTAAAAATCGTTTGATTTGTTATCTTTACTTAAGTCGTGAAATATCTATTCCAATTATTAAGTGAAAATGTGTCATTAACGCAGAAGCTAAAATATCATTAATTCATAAATCAATAACTTAACAATTTAATTCCCCAAAATAAACCCAAGAATAGTGCGATCCCAAATACATATTAATCCCAAAAATAAATATTTTTAACAACCAGACAAAATAAAGTGTTACTCAAAAATCCGCAAATGACTACCAGTGGTCACCATCGAGCCCTCCGTCACACCTGTCCATCTACTGCTGAGGATTACCTGACAGACAAAATAAACAAAGGGGTGAGTTTTTGGAAACCCAGTGTGTACATCCCCACGAACAGCATCCATAAAAATGGATAACAAAATACAGATATTCGACCTTAGCCATACAGATATTGCATGCATAACAGATCAGATATTAGAAATATCATGCCCACCAACCCTGGACACCAACTCCGTCCTACCCAACACACCATGTGGGGATAAAATCGACCCACCCAGCCCTATAACCCAAGTATGGGGATATAATCAACCCATCCAACCCTACACACCATTGAATGCGTCAGAAAGCGTTACATAATAAATTTACACAAGATTTGCGGATATATGAGCTAATCACCTTTCAGACTTCCTTCTCTACACAACAATCCCAACCCAATGCACTGCAACATAAATAGTATGGCATGCTTATATGCAACTATCAGATCATACGTCATGTTAGAACAGATATACATAATCAGACAGATATACATGCTTATATTAACATACTTTCGTAAACAATGTAGCAAACTAATAGAGTATGGGGTCTAAGTAACGCTTACCACCCCTACAGTCAGGTCACAGTCAACTTAGGCGACCCATGCAACCTTATAGAACATTTCAAGCAAAATGGGCTCACATGCCCGTGTGCCCTGCCTATGTGGATCGCACAGCCTGGCCCAAAACCCCACACACCCGTGTGGTTCACTCGTGTGACACACACACCCGTGTCGCCTACATGGCCCAAATGGTCGAGCTTGTGCCTCATACACAACCTAGCAAGCCTCACACGCCTGTGCCCTTCACGCCCGTGTGGTGTACGCATGGCCTAGCTCGTCAGTAACACACCTGTGTCTCGCGACGCAGGCTACCAGACGGGCAGACCACACGCCCGTGTGGCATCGACAGGCCACTTTTTGACTTTCGCCGAAACTCATTTTCTACGTAATCGGAGTACACACCTGGTTCATTTTCACTGCTAATCCAACCACACGCACTCCAAAGCCTGAAATTGACAATATCGAACCCAATATCAGTCACTTAAATTGATTTCCTTAAGAACTGCTAAATCCTGAAAGAGAGATCTACTTACATTCAACAAATATGGTGATTTCTCGCTGTTTAAAACCTCGATTAGTGATCCACAGAACCTTGAATACCCCCTAAACAGCAAACAAAAACCCTCTTAAATGATCTCCAAAGAAAATCACGCAACGTAATAAAGCGATACTTATTGAATCGAAAGAACCGCTAGCAATACGCCTAAGCTTATCAAAAAAGATAAAAAACGAAGGAGAGAGGAAAAAGAGAAGAGAATTTTTGGCAGCAAGGGGGATTTAGGAAAAATGAGAAGACGGTAGAGAAAAGCTTTTGTTAAAAGAAGGAAATAAGCCCTAATTTTCCCTAAAACCCCAACTCAGAATTCTGATAAAACCCAACTCTTAACCAAAACTTGCAGCAAAATAATTCCAAAGCCACTGCAAGGATTCTAACTCAGGACCTTGAGCAGACTGACACTCTTCTTAACCATTAGACCAGCAGGCCCATTCTATTAAGTTTTTAGCAACAATTCCTTAAAAGCCCACTGACCTAAAGTCAGGCTTTATTCAAATAAAAACCAAAATTTAGCCCAAGTTAAAGCTTGAACTTGGGACCTCCCAAACACGCCTCAGAGCACATAACCACCTAAACCAACAATCTTTTAAGCCAAAATATCACAAAACAAGAGTTCAGATACTTCTATGCCTAACAATCATAAAAGCCGAAACTATAGAAATTTGGAGCGTTACAACTCTACCCCCTTAAAGAAAATTCGTCCTCGAATTTTACCTAATCAGAAAAGATGAGGATACTGTTGACGCATCGAATCCTCTAGCTCCTAAGTAGCCTCCTCAGTGCTATGATTCTGCCACAGCACCTTTACTAAGGGAATAGATTTACTACGCAGAACCTTGACATCGCGATCCAAAATTTGAACTGGCTCCTCCTCAAACGTCAGATTTGGTCTAATCTCAATCTCCTCCACAGGCACAATGTGAGTAGGATCAGAGCGATAGCGTCTCAACATCGACACGTGAAATACGTCATGTATACGATCCAACTCTGGAGGTAGCTCCAACTGATATGCGACTGGCCCCACTCTCTTCAGAATCTGGTACGACCCAATAAATGGAGGACTCAGCTTGCCCTTACGACCGAACCTCAGAACCTTTTTCCATGGCAAGACCTTAAGAAAAACCATGTCTCCCACAGAATACTTAATGTCCTTCCTTTTTAAATCCGCATAGGACTTCTGTCTATCAGAAGTTGCTTTCAGTCGATCCCGAATCAAGTAGACTTTATCCTCAGTCTCTGATACTAACTTCAGACCCAGAATACATCGCTCACCTAACTCAGTCCAACACAAATGAGTGCGATACTTACTACCATAAAGTGCCTCATACGATGCCATCTGAATACTAGACTGATAGCTATTATTGTAAGTGAACTCTGCCAATGGTAAGTACTCCTCCTAACTACCACAGAAATCCATGACACCATCCCTCAACATATCCTCCAATATCTGCATCACCCTCTCTGACTGACCATCTGTTTGAGGATGAAAAGTAGTACTAAAGTCAAGACGAGAACCCAAAGCCTCATGAAGTTTCTGCTAGAACCGAGATGTAAAACGAGGATCCCTATCAAAGAAGATCGAAACAGGAACCCCATGCAACCTCACTATCTCGGAAATGTAGAGCTTAGCTAGCTTTTGCCAGGAAAAGTTCGTCCTAACCGGAATGAAATGTGCAGACATGGTCAATCGATCCACGACGACCCAAACAGAATCCTTCTTAGTGGGTGTCAGAGGTAACCCACTAACGAAGTCCATTGTTACTCGCTCCCATTTCCATATCGATATCCTTACTGGCTGTAACAAACCCGAAGGTAACTGATGCTCAGCCTTAACTTGCTGGCAAGTCAAACAACGAGTAACAAAGTCTGTGACCTCACGCTTCAACCCTAGTCACCAGTACAACTCTCAGAGATCCTTATACATTTTGTTGCCACCAGGATGCATAGCGTAAGGACTACTATGTGCCTCCCTCAGAATTGATACCCTCAAATCCTCATCACTAGGTACACAGATCCTATCTCAAAAAACGCAACACCCCGTCACTGTCAATCCTAAAATCAATAGTAGTTCCAGTCTCAACCTGACGAAATCGCAACTCAAGAGACTTATCTCCTAACTGTTTATCCTTAATCCGATCTAACCATGATGATTTAATCCTTAATCCGATCTAACCATGATGATCTAACCTGCAACTCAGCTAGAAGACTCCCATCATCATAAAGACTCAGTCTAGCAAAGATCGCCCTCAAATCGGTCCCAACCCTATGGCTCAACACATCTGCCACCACATTGGCCTTACCAGGGTGATACTCAATACTACAGCCGTAATCCTTAAGCAGCTCCACCCAGTGATGCTGTCTAAGATTTAACTCCTTCTGAGTGAGGAGATACTTGAGGCTCTTGTGACCAGTGTAGATGATACACTTTTCACCGTACAAGTAATGCCTTCAGATTTTAAGAGCAAAAACAACCTCTGCCAACTCCAAACCATGTTTCGGATAATTAGCCTTGTGAGTCTTGAGCTGACGACATGCATACGCAACCACTTTACCATCCTTCATCAAGACGCAACCCAAACCCACATATGACGCACCACTATAAACCACGAAATCCTTACCAGACTCAGGTTGTATCAGAACTGGAGCCTGAGTCAAGACTGTCTTGAGCTTCTCAAAGCTCTCCTGCTGTGCGTCTTTCCAAACAAAGGAAACTCCCTTACGCAGTAACTTAGTCAACAGTGCTGCGATCAACAAGAACCCTTCTACGAAGCGTCGGTAATATCCTGTCAGACCCAGAAAACTACGAACCTTAGACACACTTTTCGGTTGTTTCCAATCCAATACAGCCTCAACCTTATGAGGATCCACTCTAATCCCCTCTGCAGAAACTACATGTCCCAGAAATGTCACTTCTCGAAGCCAGAATTCACACTTATTAAACTTTGCATATAGCTATTTCTCACGAAGAATCTGCAGAACCACTCGCAGATGCATATCGTGCTCATCCTTAGTTTTAGAATACACCAGAATGTCGTCTATAAATACCACAATGAACTGATCCAAGTAGGGTTGGAATAGACAATTCATCAGATCCATAAATGCCGCTGGTGCATTAGTCAACCCAAAGGGCATAACTAGGAACTCATAATATCTATAACGAGTCTTAAATACCGCATTATGCACATCGGCCTCCTCTACTCTCAACTGATGATACCCTGATCGTAGATAGATCTTAACACAGAAGCTCCCCTGAACTGGTCGAATAGGTCTTCTATCCTCGGAAGTGGGTATTTATTCTTGACCATCAACTTATTCAGCTGACGATAATCGATGCACATCCTCATCGTATCGTCCTTCTTCTTTTTATAAACAGAATCGGTGTTCCCCATGAAGATACACTGGGCCAAATAAATCCATGGTCCAACAACTCCTGAATTTGAGCTTTAAGTTCAATCAGCTCCTTCGGTGCTATACGATAAGGGGCGATAGACATCAAAGTGTACCAGGAATCAATTCTAGGAGGCAACCCTAGTAATTCCTCTAGAAAAACATATGGAAAGTCCCTCACCATACGAATGTCTTTTACCAAAGAGTCCACAGAATCAGAAACACTGATGTAGGCCAAGTACGCCTCACATCTTTTCCTCACAAACTTCTCTGCTGCCAGTGTAGATATCACATTACTCAGATAATTCAGTCGTTCTCCAATCACGACTACCTAAGTATCCTCCTCGGTCCTCAGAACCACCTTCTTTTCAGCATAATCCAGACTTACACGATGCTTCACCAACCAATCCATACCTAGAATTAAGTAGAACTCCCCAAACAGAAGTTCCATCAGACCAGCCAAAAATACTGTCCCTTGGACTTCTAACGGAACGTCCTTGAATAGCTTACTAACCCTAATGGACTGCCCTAACGGACTCACCACAGAATTCTCACTAGAAGTGCTCTCATACGAAATCCCCAAGGTCTCAGACACAAAACATGCAACATAAGAATGTGTAGAGCCTACGTCTATCAGTGCAACATAAGGTGCATTAAGAATAAAAAAACATACCCATGATGAAGTCTGGAGCATCTCTATCCTCACGACGACGTGCAACATAGACAAGTGCAGGTTGCCTCACCTCAATCGACCCAGCACCCCTGCCAGGTGCTCTCTGACCTCGACCCATACCGTTACCACCTCTAGCCTGTCCTTGGCCCCTAGGTGGCTACTGTACCCCTCTCGGCGGCTGCGCAGTCTTATCAACTGGAGCTTGCATCTGATTACCCCTCAGTGGACAATCCTTAACTCGGTGCTCAATTGATCCACACCTCAAACAAGCGCCAGTAGACTTCCAACACTTGCTTGGATGGCATCTATTACAAAGCTGACAGATCGCCACCCCAACAGGTGCAACAGTAAGCCTAACTCTCACGGGCCCGCCAGTCCTGGTCTTTTTCTTAGGCCTCATCCTAGAACCAGAAGACTCAGAATCCCTCTTAACCTTTCCTTTTTCACGATTTTGGCGCTCAGAGCGCTTCACCTCTTTTACTATCTTAGCCTTCTCGACCAAGACTGAGAAATCCCACTCCCTCTGAGGAGTTATTAGAACTCACAGACCATCACGAAGACCATCCTCAAATCGAACACAGTGCTCATACTCAGTCGTCACCATGCCCCTCGTATAGCGACTCAGCCTTAGAAATTCGGCCTCATACTAGGCCACTGAACGATCTCCCTGAATAAGATTCAGAAACTCACATCGCCTAGCATCAGTATAGCTAGCTCCCACATACTTACCCTAATAGGTGGTCTTAAACAAATCCCAAGTCAACCTATCAGGCTGAGTACCCTACTTAACGGTCAACCACCACTGATATGCCTCATCGCGAAGCAAAGACACAACCCCCTTGAGCTTCTTCTCATCAGTAAAATCCAAATCATCCATTATGCGCTCTGTGGCCTCCATCCAATACTCAGCCACACTCGGAGCAACTCCAGCGATGCCCCCAAATATCTCAGCCCCGTTCAAACAGTGTCATTCCATAACCGATCCATGGCCTCCAGATCAAACATTAGCCCTAGCGACCCTCTCCAGAATTCGCAGCATAGCTTGGGACAATGCGTCGTCCCCAGCTGCACGGTCAATAGACTCAGTGCCAGTCTCAACAGCAGGTGATATTGGTGTCCCACTAGAGTCCAAATTAGGGATCGTATCAGATGCGAAGGACCCAGCTCGAATCCCTCCTCGGCCTCTAGTACCCCTTCCACAAATACCTCGTGCACTCATCGTAAATACCAAATTAATCTGTATTTTAGAAGTTTTACGCACATCAGTTTACAGTTCCGATAATTATTAGTAGATATTTTATGCAGAACAGTATCAGAGTTTCAGAATCAGTTATCGCGAGTAATAGGCTCACTATGGTTTCCAGTTTACACTACTTAAAAGGTTTCAGTAAAGTACTACCTTTAGAGGTCTCACAATACATATATAGTATTTCAGAAAGATACAGAAAAATTTCAGTATAAGCATGCTTTCAAACAGTATATATCAGAGTTTCAAAGAACTTACAATATCGGCACCGGAGACTCGATGAACCACTAATTTATCAAAACATTTCAATTTTCTTTACCACATACTTTTCAAAACCCATTCTTTTTACTGTCCAAATCTACAGCTGAGTTTCTACAAACCTGGCTCTGATACCACTAAATGTAACACCCCAAACCCGGCCAAGATGCTATGGCTGAATCTGGCGGCGTCACATATCAGTGCTTTTAGAAAAAGAAACCTTAGCAAGTTAAAAATCGTTCAGTTTGTTATCTTAAGTCATGAAATCTCTATTTCAATTATTAAGTGAAAACGTGTCATTAACGCGGAAGTTAAAACATCATTAATTCATAAATTAATAACTTAAAATTTTAATTCCCCAAAATAAACCCAAGGATAGTGCGAGTCCAAATACATATTAATCCCAAAAATAAATATTTTTAACAAGCAGACAAAATAAAGTGTTACTCAAAGATCCGCAACTGACTACCAGTGGTTACCACCGAGCCCTCCGTTACACCGGTCCATTTACTGCTGGGGATTACCTGACAGACAAAATAAACAAAGGGGTGAGTTTTTGCAAACCCAGTGTGTACAATCCCACGAATAGTATGCATACAAACAGATAACAAAATATAGATATTCGGCCTTAGCCATACATATATCACATGCATAACAGATTAGATATCAGAAATATAATGCCCACCAACCCTGCACACCATCTCCGTCCCACCCAACACACCATGTGGGGATAAAATCGACCCACTCAGCCCTAAACACCAAGTATGGGGATATAATCAACCCATCCAACCATACATACCAATTGGTACCGTAAAACAGTAAATAATAAATTTACGCAGCATGGCTACCAGATAACAGGCTAATCACCTCTCAGACTTCCTTCTCTTCATAATAATCTCAACCCAATGCACTGTAACATAAATAGTGTGGCATGCTTATATGCAGCTATCAGATCATACGTCATGTTAGAACAGATATACAAAATTAGACAGATATACATGCTTATATTAACATACTTTCATAAACAATGTAGCAAACTAACAGAGTATGGGGTCTAAGTAACGCTTACCGCCCCTACAGTCAAGTCACAGTCGACTTAGGTGACCCGTGCAACCTTACAGAACATTTCAAACAAAATGGGCTCACACACCCGTGTGCCTTGCCCGTGTAGATCACACGGCCTGGCCCAAAACCCCACACACCCGTGTGGTTCATTTGTGTGACACACACGCCCGTGTGGCCTACACAACCCAAGTGGTCAAGCTCGTGCCTCGTACACTGCCTAGCCAGCCTCACACGCCAGTGTCTGTCACACCCGTGTAGCGCATGCATGACCTGGCTCGTTAGTGACATGCCCGTGTCTCGCGACGCAGGCTACCACACAGACAAACCGAACGCCCGTGTGACGTCAGCAGGCCACTTTTTGACTTTCGTCGAAACTTATTTTTTTACGTAATCGGAGTACACACCTGGTTCATTTTCGCTGCTAATCCAACCACGAGCACTTCAAAGCCTAAAATCGACAATATTGAACCTAATATCAATCACTTAAATCAGCTTTCTTAAGAACTGCAAAATCTCGAAAGAGAGATCTACTTACCTTCAACGAATACGATGATTCTTCGCTGTTTAGAACCCAATTAATGATTCACAGAACCCTGAATACCCCCTAAACAGCAAACAAAAACCCTCATAAATGATCTCTAAAGTAAATCACACAACTTAATAAAGCGATACTTACTAAATTGACATAACCGCTAGTAATACGCCTAAGCTTATCGAAAAAGAAGAGAAACGAAAGAGAGGGGAAAAAGAGAAGAAAATTTTCAGCAGTAAGGGGGATTTAGGAAAACTAAGAAGATGGTAGAGGAAAGCTTTTGTTAAAAGAAAGAAATAAGCCCTAATTTTCTCTAAAACCCTAACTCAGGAATAGTATAGGATACGAATGTCATGACATTAGGTTACTGAGATGTGATTACATATAAGACCATGTCTGAGACATTAGCATTATATTGAGATTATGTGTAAAACCATGTCTGGGACATTGGCATCGTTAATCGATTTCATGTAAGACCCTGTCTAGGACAGTGGCATCAATATTAGATAACATGTAAGACCATATATAGGATATGGCATTGTACGAGCTTATGAGATTTTTGAGTATCCTTATCGATTTCGAATGGTTCAACGGGCAAAGTCAAGTCGAGAAAGAATGTGTGATGAGTTAAACAACTTAGGTATACACGAGATTCATAAGAGTATTGAAAAGTAAAGTAAATGATGAATTTGATTAAGATGTTGAATATGTATTCAATGAGAAAGGTTTGTGTATTTGAATATGAATAGCTATGTTTAGCATATTAGTATTGTTATGCAAATATTCATGTGAAGACTTTATTTGTATATGGCTTACTAAGCTTTTAAAGCTTACTTTGTATGTTCTTTCCATGTTTTATAGATTATCCAAGCTAGCTCAGACATCGGGGATCATCTAGAACCATCATCACACTATCGAATATTTGTTGGTACTTTTAGAGCTTTGTATATATGGTATATGGCTTGTATAGGCTAGTGTCATTTTGGTATATTTTGAGTCATGATATTAGCCATGAGATTTGGCTTGTAAATGTTGGTGTGTGTGGCCATTTAAGTTGGTTTGAAATATGTGTTTGTTAAGTGATATATATGAAGTATAAGTTACCTTGTGTTTTGGCTAGTTTGCCATAGTTGTTGATATAGTTAAATGGTTGCTCTTTTGATTGATTATTAATTGATGTACTAATGCTTGGAAGTTGGTATATTTTGATATAATTTGTGGCATGTTGATTTGGTATGTTTTGAATATGGAATTTAGTAGTTGAATTGGTTGATAATAGATAGCATGTTATGTGATTGACTTGGCATGTTTTGGCTATCTATATATGTGTTGAAATGATACCATTTTGATGGCTAGGTGTGCTTGAGAAAAGGGTGGCAAATTGGCTTTGTAAATGGCCTATTTTTGCCCACACGGGCATGTGTTTCAGCCGTGTGTGACACACAGTCATGTTACACGGCTGTGTGCCCCCTGGGGTACCCTTTCAAATTAAGGCAGTATACCCTACAGTTTTGACACTGCCTACACACACGGCCGTGTCTATTGGTCGTGTGTGACACATGGGCTGACACATAGCAAGTGGTCGGCCGTGTGACCCAATTCAGTAACCCTTCTATTTTTCCAATGGCCTTGTTACATGGGCGTGTCTCTGGCCATCTGGTACAAGTCAGTATGTATACCCTATTTTCACACGGCCTGTGACACGAGCATGTTTGGTGGCCGTGTGAGTTACACGGCCTGTTCACACGGGCGTGTGACCCTTAAATCAAAAAAAAATTTCTATGTTTTCCAAAGTTTGCAAATGTTATCAATTTAGTCCAGAACCACTTCTAAGCCTGTTTTAAGGTCTCGTAGATCCTTATAAGGGACATTGTGCATGATTTGTATGGATTTTGATTATAAATGTATAAATGTATATGAATAAGGTGTATTATCTGGTAATGCCTCGTAACCCTAGTCCTACATCGGATACAAGTTAGGGGTGTTACATTTTATTGGTATCAGAGCTACAGTTTAGTTGATTCTAGGACTAACGTAGTGAGTGAGGGTTTAGCTATACATGCCATATATATAAACTGTGATAGTGTGATGATTCCTGACAGTTAAAATGTGTTTTTCGTATAGCAAATAGATCCCGATTGAGCCGTAGCTGACGATGTTGAAAGTAATACACCCGCTCCCGCTCAAGGGGCAGTGCAGTCTGATCCTAGACTCGTAACTAGTAGCCAAGGGGGAGAGGCTAAGCAAGCCTTCTTCCAAATAATGAGTGAGTGGATCACGAAATTCATTTGAATGAATTCGGCTACTCAACAACCTCCACCCCCACCTTTTCCTCAACAAGTCCCAGTTATGCAACAAGTGATAGATCTGATTTGATTGAGTAAGCCACTTGTTGATAAGATTCAGAAACACGGGGCTAAAGAGTTCCGAGCTAAAGTTGATGATGATGTTGAGAAGGCTGAGTTCTGGCTCAAGAATACAATCAGAGTATTTGATGAATTTTTTTGTTCTCCAGATGAATGTATCAAGTGTGTTGTATCTTTGCTCAGAGAAAATGCATACTATTAGTGGAAAACGTTGATATCTTTAGTTCCAAGGGAACGAGTCACCTGGGAGTTCTTCCAATCTGAATTTTGAAAGAAGTATGTAAGTCAGCAGTTTCTTGATCAGAAACATAAAGAGTTTTTGGAATTGAAACAGGGTAGAGAATTTGTATGATTAAGCAAATATACTCGGGAATATGTTCCTACCAAAGAGATTATGTGTAAGCGATTCATTGATGGATTGAATGAGAATATAAAACTTCTAGTTGAGATTCTGGAAATCAAAGAATTCATTGTTTTAGTTAAGAGGGCTTGTAAAGCCGAGGATCTCAGCAAAGAAAAGAGAAAAGCTGATTTTGAAGCAAGAGATTCGAGAAAGAGATCAACTAGTAAATCTTATCAGTCTGCATCGAAGAAATTCCAAGACTCGTTTAATCGTTCTAATACATCAGTGGGACATTCAAATAGAGATCGAGTGGGACAACAGTCGAGCTTCAAAGCTCTAGCTACTTCGGTAGCTAGTGTTGAGAGTGCGAGACCTAATCGCCATGAATGTAAACATTGTGGTAAACGGCATCCCAGTGATTGCAGATTGAATGATAGGGCTTGTTTTAAATGTGGACCATTAGATCATTTTATCCGTGATTGTCCTGAGTTGGTTGAGCAAGATACAGTACAAAATACGAGGCCAAGTAACAATACAACTAGAGGTAGACCACCCAAAAACACTAGAAATGTGAGTGGTGGTAGAGGTGCGACAAGAGACATTGCTGCGAGATCTGATGCTAGAGCACCTGCACGAGCCTATGCTATTCACGCTCTCGAAGAAATGTCATCTCAAGATGTTATTATCGGTACTTTTACTCTCTATGATACTAAAGTTATTGCATTGATAGATCCAAGATCAACTCATTCATATGTATGTGTAAATTTAGTATCTAGTAAGACTTTTCCTGTAGAGTCTACTGAATTTGTAATTAGAGTATCGAACCCCTTAGGCAAACGCGTTTTGGTTGATAAAGTGTGCAAGAACTGTCCATTGATGATTCGAGATAATTACTTTCCTACCAATTTGATGTTGTTGCCATTTGACGAGTTTAATATAATTTTGGGTATGGATTGGCTAATATAATTTTGGGTATGGATTGGCTAACATTGCATGATGTTGTTGTGAATTACAAAAGATAGAAGATAGATTTGAGATGTCACAAAAATGAGATTATTCAAATTGAGTCAGATGATTTGAATGGCTTGCCAGTAGTGATTTTATCGATGTTGGCTCAGAAATATGTGAGAAAGGGTTGTGAAGCTTATTTTGCTTATGTGCTTGATACGAAAGTGATTGAAAATAAGATTGAATCAGTGCCAGTTGTGTGAGTATCCAGATGTGTTTCCTGAAGAGTTACCGATTTTACCACCTATACGAGAGGTTGAGTTTGGCATTGAGTTAGTGCTGGGAACAACGCCGATATCGATAGCTCCATACAGAATGGTACTAATAGAGTTAAAAGAATTAAAAGCTCAATTGCAAGAATTAACTGATAGAGGGTTTGCAAGACCGAGTTGCTCGCCCTGGGGTGCTCCTATGTTGTTTGTGAAAAAGAAAGATGGCACAATTAGAATGTGTATTGACTACCGATAGCTGAATAAAGTGACGATCAAGAACAAATACCCTCTACAGCGAATCGATGATTTGTTTGACCAATTGAAAGGGGCTACAATTTTTTTGAGAATAGATTTGAGATCGGGCAATTACCAGTTACAGGTTAGAGATTCTGATGTGCTAAAGACTGCATTTTGAATGAGGTATGGTCACTAGGAATTTTTGGTTATGCCTTTTGGACTAACGAATCCACCTGCTGTCTTTATGAATTTAATGAACCAAATTTTCAGACCGTACTTAGATCAATTTGTCATTGTATTCATTGATGACATTTTGATATATTCACGAGATGAAACTGATCATGCCGAGCATTTAAGAATTGTATTGCAGACTCTGCGAGATAAACAGTTATATGCAAAGTTCAGTAAATGTGAATTCTGGTTGTGTGAGGTTGGTTTTCTGGGGCATATTGTGTCAGCATTGGGTATTCGAGTCGATCCTAGCAAGATTTCTGCAATAATGGATTTAAAGCCTCCGAGAAACGTATCTAAAGTCCGTAGTTTTCTGAGACTGGCCAGTTATTACTGACGATTTGTAAAAGGCTTTTCGATTATTGTGACACCGTTGACGAGATTGCTTCAAAAAGATGTAAAGTTCGAATGGTCCAAAAAATGTCAGAAAAGTTTTAATCAACTGAAAACTCTTTTGATTAAAACTCCAGTGTTAGTACAGCCAGATGCATCGTTGAATGGTCTGAGTTGTATTTTGATGCAGAAAGGCAAAGTCATAGCTTATGCCTCAAGACAGCTATTGTGTTCACATTGAAGATTTGACATCATTATTTGTTTGGTGAAAAATGTCATGTTTATTCAGATCACAAAAGTTTGAAATATCTGATGAATCAAAAAGATTTAAATTTGCGAGAGAGGAGATGGCTAGAATTGCTAAAAGATTATGAGCTAGTGATTGACTACCATCCAAGAAAAGCAAATGTTGTTGCTGATGCTTTAAGCTAAAAATCTTTATTTGCTCTACGTGCAATGAGTAATTAGGTGGCTCTCTCTAACGACAACTCAATTGTAGCTGAGTTGAAAGCGAGACCATTGTTTTTACAGCATATTTGTAAAGCTCAAAAAGTTGATAATGAAATGTTAGCAAAACAAGCTAAATGTGATTTAAACCCTGATTCAGAGTTTCAAGTTGATTCAGATGACTGTTTAAAATTCAGAGGTCGAATATGTGTTCCGAAAAATTTAGATTTGATTCAGATGATTTTGAATGAAGCACATAGTAGTCGTTTATCTGTTCATCCGGGAAGCACGAAAATGTATAACGATTTGAAACAGCTCTATTGGTGGCATGGTATGAAATGTGATATTTCAGAATTTGTTTCGAAATGTTTGATTTGTCAGTAAGTAAAAGCTGAACATCAAGTGCCGTCAGGTTTATTGCAGCCAATTATGATTCCCGAGTGGAAGTAGGATAGAGTGACTATGGATTTTGTTTCGGGTTTACCCCTATCTTCAAGTAAGAAAGATGCAATTTGGTTGTTGTTGATAGGTTGACAAAATCGACTCATTTCATTTTGGTACGAACAGACTATTTGCTTGAAAAGTTAGCTGAGTTGTATATCTCTGAGGTTGTGAGATTACACGGAGTACCTGTTTCTATTGTTTCAGATAGAAATCCAAAGGTTTTGGAAGAAATTACAAGGTGCACTGGGTACAAGACTACATTTTAGTACCGCATTTCATCCACAGATGAATGGTCAATCCGAGCAAGTTATTCAGATACTTGAGGATATGTTGAGATATTGCATTCTTGAGTTCGAAGGTACATAGGAAAAGTATTTGTCGTTGATTGAATTTGCATATAACAACAATTTTCAATCGAGTATTAAAATGGCACCGTACAAAGCTTTATACGGTCGGAAGTCTCGAACACCATTGTACTGCACTGAACTTAGTGAGAATAAGATTCACAGGGTTGATCTAATTAGAGAAACATAAGAAAAAGTGAAAGTAATACGTGATAGTTTGAAAGCGGCGTCAGATCGTCAAAAATCATATGCATACTTGAATAGAAAAGATATCGAGTTTCAGATCGGGGATAGAGTTTTTTTGAAGGTATCTCCGTGGAAGAAAATACTTCGATTTGGTCGAAAAGGAAAATTGAGTCCGCAATTCATTAGACCGTATGAGATTATCAAGCATGTTGGACCAGTGGCTTATCGACTAGCATTGCCGTCTAAGTTAGAAAAGATTCACAATGTATTTCATGCATCAATGCTTCGGCGATACAGATCTGATCCTTCACATGTTATTTCCCCGACTGAAGTTAAGATTCAGTCAGATTTATCATACAGTGAAGAACCTATTTGAATTCTAGCTCGTGATATCAAAGAGCTAAGAAATAAAAGAATAGCATTAGTAAAAGTATTATGGCATTGACACGGGGTAGAAGAAGCTATGTGGGAACCTGAGGATGCTATGAGAAAGCAATATCCAAACCTATTCGCTGGTAAGATTTTCGGGGATGAAAATCCCTAAGGGGGGAGAGTTGTAACAGCCTGGTTTTAGCTAAATCAGAATAGTAGTTTTGGAACCACAAATTTGAGGTCGTAAAATTATTTTAATATTATTTTTGGTGTCTAAAGCATGTGATTATATATGTGTGAAAATTTCGTGAAATAATTTTATCGTTTAAGTGGTTAATTTGAGAAAATGACTAAATCGCATAAAATGCAAAAGTTGCATTCCACTTGTTAAAAGTACTTAATTGCCATCGCTTATTAAATAAGAGGCCCTTATGTTGTTATTAGACCATTGATAGTGGAATTTGAAATAAATGACCATTAAATGAATGATTTTAAATGGTTTTAAATAAGGTTAAAATGGTAATTAGATTATTAATGTCATATTAATAAAATCAAGTGAAATTATCATCATTTTAGTTCATCCTGGCTGAAAATAAGAAGAAGAAGAAAGCCATGTAGGGCTTGTGATATTCAGCACACATTTGGCTTGATTAAGGTATGGTTTTAGCTTTATTTTTGATGATTTCTATGTTTTTGTGATCGTTGCTTTGAATACTAGCTAGCCCGTACCTTAATTTCTGAAATTGTTGATGATTTTTTGAAGTGCCATTGTTGAATTTATGAGCTTTGTGATGTTTAATGATAGATTATGAAGGCTTAATGATAGATATACAAGTTTTGTTAAGTGATTTTTAACAAAAATGTCAATTAGGGATTAAATTGTGAAAAGTGTAAAATGTGTGGTTAAATGTGTGAAATATTGACAAATATGGGCTGTTATAGAGTCTATAAAAATTCGGCTAGCTTGGTTGTAATTGAAATTTGTTAAATTTTGTGTATTTGTAAAATAGGGACTAAATTGTAAGAAATGTGAAAGTTTAGGGCTAAAGTGCAAAAATGCCTAAATATGTGTTTGTGGACTAAATTGAATGTATTGATGAATAAAAGAGTTAATTTTGAATGTATATAGATCAATAACAAAAGAAAACGAATATAGATTAGGGAAAATCAAAAGTTGATGAATAGTCGATTTAGTCCGTTTATCCCAAATACGAGGTAAGCTCATATGCAAATAAATGTATTTAAATTGAATTATATGTGTTTACTTGTCGTTGAGTTGTTATGAATGTTGAACGAGTAATTATGAGCAAGAATATACGTAGTTACTACATCCAAAAGTCTCATACGAACCTTAGGAATAGTATAGGATACGAATGTCATGACATTAGGTTACCGAGATGTGATTACATGTAAGACCATGTTTGGGACATTGAAATTGTATTCAGATTACATGTAAGACCCTATATGGGACATTGGCATCATTAATCGATTTCATGTAAAACCCTATCTGGGACAATGGCATCGATATTAGATAACATGTAAGACCATATCAGGGATATGGCATTGTACAAGCTTATGAGATTTTTTAGTATCCTTATCGATTTCGAATGGTTCAACAGGAAAAGTCAAGTCAATAAAGAATGTGTGAATGAGTTAAACGACTCAGGTATGTACGAGATTCATACGAGTATTGAAAAGTGAAGTAAATGATGAATTTGATTAAGATGTTAAATATGTGTTCAATGAGAAAGGTTTGTGTATTTGAATGTGAATAGCTGCGTTTAGCATATTAGTATTGTTATGCAAATATTCATGTGAAGACTTTATTTGTATATGGCTTACTAAGCTTTTAAAGCTTACTTTGTGTGTTCTTTCCATGTTTTATAGATTATCCAAGCTAGCTCAGACATCGGGGATCATCGAGAACCATCATCACACTATCAAATACTTGTTGGTACTTTTAGAGCTTTGTATATATGGTATATGGCATGTATAGGCTAGTGTCATTTTGGTATGTTTTGAGTCATGATATTAGCCATGAGATTTGGCTTGTAAATGTTGGTGTGTATGGCCATTTAAGTTGGTTTGAAATATATGCTTGTTAAGTGATATATATGAAGTATAAGTTACCTTGCATTTTGGCTAGTTTGCCATAGTTATTGATATAGTTAAATGGTTGCTCTTTTGATTGATTATTAATTAAAGTACTAATGCTTGGAAGTTGGCATATTTTGATATGATTTGTGGCATGTTCATTTGGTATGTTTTGAATATGAAATTTAGTAGTTGAGTTGGTTGATGATAGATAGCATGATATGTGATTGAATTGGCATGTTTTGGCTGCCATGTGTTGAAATGATGCCATTTTGATGTCTAGGTGTGCTTGAGAAAAGGATGGCAAATTGGCTTTGTAAATGGCCTATTTTTGTCCACATGAGCATGTGTCTCAGCAATGTACGACACACGGTCATGTTACACGGCCGTGTGTCCCCTGGGGTATCCTTTCAAATTAAGGCAGTATACCCTACAGTTTTGACACGGCCTAGACACATGGGCGTGTCTATTGGTCGTGTGTGACACACGGGTTGGCAGATAGGCGTGTGGCTGGCCGTGTGACCCAAGTCAGTAATCCCTCGAGTTTTCCAACGGGCTTGTTTCTAGTCGTGTGGTAGGCATTAGTATGTATGCCTTGTTTTCACATGGCCTATGACACGGGCGTGTCTAGTGGCCATGTGAGACACACGGCCTGTTCACACGGGCGTGTGACCCTTAAATCAAAGAAAATTTTTTAAGTTTCCCAAAGTTTGCATATGTTATCTGTTTAGTCCCGAACCACTTCTAAGCATGTTTTAAGGTCTCGTAGAGCCTTATAAGGGACATTATGCATGATTTGTATGGATTTTGATTATGAATGTATAAATGTATGTGAATAAGGTGTCTTATTCGGTAATGCCTCGTAACCCTATTCCGGTGTCGGATACAGGGTGGGGGTGTTACAGTAATTCTTTCCTTCTTTGGCACATACTGAATCGAACTTACCTACAAATTTTTTTGAGATGGGTAAATTATACCCGCATCTAACCAGTTAATGTTTTCTTTCTTTACCATGTCCTTCAAGATGGGGTTTAGTATTCATTGTACATCAATCGTCATTTTCTCGCCATCTTCCAAGATGATCTTGTACATGCATACAGAAGGACTAATGCCACGAATATCGACTATGGTCCATTCGATAGCCTTCTTGAATTGTTTCAACACTAGGATGAGTTTCTCTTCTTGCTCCTCGATCAATTTTGCTGAAACAATCATAGGAAAAGTAGAAGAGTTACCTAAATAAACATATTTTAAATGTGAGGAAAGTACCTTCAGTTCTAGTTTAGGTGGCTCCTCAATTGATGCTTTTGGTTGGGAATAATCCCTATTATTTAACTCCAAAGACTCAAAGTGGTGTTGCGGTTTAAATCCCCTTTGAGTAACTTAAGTATTCATCCCCCTCTTCATCATTTGGAGGGTCTGATGTCAAAATTTGCTCCAATGGGACCTCAACAAAGTTGAGTTCCTTTTCCATGATTAATTCCTCTAAACCGGATACTTTAGAACAATCATCAAGTGTGTCAGGAAATCGCATAGACTTAAAAACATTAAATGTTACTTGATCATCCTGAACACACATAGTAAACTCATCCTTCTACACATCGATAAGAGTCTTTCTAGTTGCTAGGAAAGGCCTTCCTAGGATGATTGGCACCTCTTTATCTACTTTAAAGTTTAGAATAACAAAGTCAATAAGAAAAATAAATTTGTCTACACGTACCAATATATCCTCAATTTTTCCTTCTTGATGTGCTAAGGATCGATCTGTTGATTGAAGTGTAACCGTAGTAGGTCTAACTTCACGTATCCCCAACTTTTTCAATATGGACATTGGCATCAAGTTGATGATTGCACCCAAATCGCATAGTGCCTTACCACAATAAGTTGCTCCAATATTGCAAGGTATGGTAAAACATCCAGGATCCTTCAATTTCGGGGGTAGTTTGTTTTGAAGATACGCACTACATTCTTTTGTTAAGGCTATCGTCTCAAATTCTCCAAGTCGCCATTTCTTGGACATGATAACCTTCATGAATTTGATATAGTTCGGCATTTGTTTAAGTGCTTCTACCAATGGGATGTTAATATGAAGTTGGTTGGGTTCGTCTAGAAACTTCTTGAACTGGACTTCCTGTTTCTACTTTTGAAGCCTTTGAGGGTAGGGTGGTAGAGGCTTCTTTACTAGATCTGGTTGATTCATCTTCTGTGGATATTCTATATCAAACGAAGTTGTTAGTTTATCAAAATTAACTGGTTCAGAAGTTACCTTATCGGATTTTACAGATTTTGGTTTCGGTGAAACTGTAATTTCAACACTCGGTTGAACTTCCACTGAGTCTTGAGCATCAGTTGGCTCTTCTTCAACTTCGATAGTGTTGGGCTCTAATGTCTTTCCACTCATCAATGTCAATACTTTACAATGCTCCTTCCCCAAATTTCTTGGATTCTCTGTATCACTAGGCAAAGCACCTTGTGGACGGTTTCTGAGTTCAGTGGCAAGTTAGCTCATTTGGTTTTTCAAGTTTTTCAATGTGGCTACTTGGCTTTGGATTAAGGCATCATTTTTGGCTATGTATTCCTTCAAAAAATTTTCTAAGCCATTGGAAGTTTCAGCTTGAGGTTGCTTCTAAACTTGTTGGGTAAAAACAGGTGGCTGGGTCAATCTAGGTTGGGCATAACTGTTACTGGTTCTAGCCCCTTAGTTACTCCAAGAAAAATTAGGGTGGTTTCGCCAAGATGGGTTATAAAAATAGGATTGTAGTTCTTGCCTTCCTCTATTCTGCTTCTGATTACCTATATAATACATGAATTCTGGGTTTGATGGACATTCTTCAAACAAATGTCCTTCCCCACAATAAATATAGGCTATACTTTCAAAGTGATTAGGTGGCTGAGCTACAAAACTATTAAACCCATTAGTGGTAAAAATTTTTAAGCATTGAGGAAATCAAAGATACCTGAGATGCGAGTGAAGTGAGTGGATCCACTTCATGTATTCCAACAACTCGTCTTCCTAACGTTGCTCGATTGGTTGGCCATTGATAATTGTTGCTGGCAGTTCTTTTAATGATTTCATAAGCCTCGTTATAAGACTTAGAAAGGAGAGCACCATTAGTAGAAGCGTCCACTACCATCCTCATGTGAGCATTGAGACTGTTATAAAACATCTCAAGTTGGATGCAATAAGGGATTCCGTGATGACGGAACTTCTATAATAATTCTTTGTACCTTTCCTATGCCTCATACAAGGACTCACCATCCATTTGTTGGAAATGAGTGATCTCGTTCCTCAAATTAGCATTCTTACTAGGTGGGAAATATTTCATGAGGAATCTTTCTACTAACTTTTGCCATGTGGAAATGGAATTTGGTGGCAATGAGTTCAACCAGACTCGA
Organism: Gossypium anomalum; assembly: GCA_025698475.1. Taxonomy (NCBI): domain Eukaryota; kingdom Viridiplantae; phylum Streptophyta; class Magnoliopsida; order Malvales; family Malvaceae; genus Gossypium; species Gossypium anomalum. The sequence continues at coordinate 52,216,244 of CM046958.1, read as the reverse complement.
GCTCTGCCCCTTAGTGAATATGGGAACAACATTAATCGTAGTGCATTTTCGGTTACTCCGGCTAACTTGAAAGAATCGCTCACCTCCATAAACAGTCTTAAATGAAGATGAGGATCTTCGGTAGGCATTCCACTGAATTGGCCCACTGTTTGAAGCATCTGGAACATGACTGGCTTCAGCTCAAATTGTTGTGCCTCGATTTCGTGTCTCCTAACACCCAGATTAAGATCATGAAACACTGGCGCGGCATACTGTCTTAAAGCTTTATCCTATCATCAGCATTAAGGATAGGATTTTGAGTAGGGTTTTCTCCATTTCGTTGATTCAAATTTTCAAAGTTCATCTCTTTGGTCCTTCTCTGACTTGCTTGTCTTCTTTACTGTCGAAAAGTTCTTTCAATCTCAGAGTCTATAGGGAGTAAATTGATAATTCGATTAATACTCATAAACACATGAAACAACACAGTAAAAATTAATTAATTTAAAATTGAATAGAAAAATAAACCAAAATGCAAAATTCACAAATAATGACTTTTAAAATAGTCCCCAGCAATGGCGCCAAAAACTTGGAATGACGAAAATATGCAAGTTTACACAATCGCAACAAGAAATAAAGTGACAAATAAATGTCGAGTTATCATACCCGCAGGGACTGCGAAAAGAATTATCTATGAATGTAATTAAAAGCACTTTGGTGAAGAAAAATATTTTGATTTGAGAAGGTGATTAAAAACTAAGATTTTTAACTAAGTAACATAAATAAAGAGAAAATAAAAGTACTAATGCACGATTTCAAAAGATGATTTTAATCAAGATGACATAATTGTGTTAGATTAATTACATTTCTTAACTTAGAATTACTAAACTCATGTTCATGTTGCTACGAATAAATTAATGGCACTTGGTAATTTTCTAACTTATGAACATACTCACTTACCAAAATCCATTTATCTGTTGACTATATCTTTATGTCAATTCAACCGATTAAATAAATTTTAATAAGCAAATGCGTTAATGCACATACATACTTATTAAAATAAAATTTATCTCTTATACATATCTCTATGCCAATTCAAAAAATTAATTCAATCTCATAAAAACATAAAAGATTAAGCGAGGTAACAATGTATTCCTACCTTGAAACAGTTGGAAAAACAAAAATTTACACAATTTTTCATACCCTTTTTAACTTAAATTCATGCGAATTTGGTTAAATTCTTATCAAAAAATAATAAATTATTATAAAATAATTAAATTGTACTTAAATTATGAACATGTTGAATTTTAATTAATTTTATAACTAATTTTGATTAATTTTGGTTATTTTCAACAGAATTGCACAAAGGGCGAAAAATGGCTTGGCAGACACTACTAGAAGTACAAAACCAAGAAGCAATTTGGAGTACCAAGGAAAATTAATTTCCAGCCTAAGACGGTCCAAAATTATGTGTATCAATTCATAATATAATTAATTTTAATTTATATCCAAGTTAATTTGGGTTAATAAATTATTATTAATTAATTACGAAAAAGTGGTCCGATTGAACCGAACAGAGTGAACCGAACCGACAAAGAAAAGGGGTGGCTCTTTGCAAAGTTGAAGCCATAACCTTTGCCACATAGAAGGCCAACCAAGGGGTGGCTCTTTGGCTGCTATTTTTAGCAAATTTCAGCTGCCACATTCAGCTATAAAAACCCCCTTGGCTGATCATTCAACACATCTCTCATTCACATCTCTTTTCTCACAATTCTTCTCTCCTCTTTCATTTTTTCTCTCATTTTCCCATTCAAAGTTCCTTGATCTTTTGCCAATTTCTCCTCTTGAGAAAGGGATCTTCTTTAGCCATTTTGAAGCAGCAATTGAGTGTTCATAGCATCCTTGATCAGCGGGGACAACAAAGAAGGAAGAACGGAGCAACCTAGTCAAGCCACGGAAAAACACCAGATTTGATTCTTGTTCCCTATCTCTTTAATTTTTGTTGTTTTTGTGATGAACATATCTATGAATATTTATGTTTTTGGAATGGTTAATTTAATCAGCTCAGCTTGAATTTAATTCGTGTTAGGTTGATTGCATTTCGTCCTCTTAAATTATTAAAATTGTGTTTATGCTGTTATAGGCCTCGGTAAAATGCTTAAGTAAAATCATGCCTAAGTTATTCTTGCATTATAATTGTAAGGGAACTAATGAATTAATTATTTAAATGGATTGAAATTGTAATTAATGGACACAGTACTTAATCAGTGCATGTTTATTCTTCTAATGTAGCTGAAGGTTAAATTAGCATTGTATCTAGCAATATATTAGCCTTGCATAACTTGCAAGATTATTGTGATTAAACTGTTTCAAGGTAAGGATACCTTGTTACCTCACATAGTCTTTTATGTGCTTATTAGATTTAATTAATCGCTTGAATTGACATAGGAATATGCAAGAGATTAGTTCAATTTAATGAGTATGTATTTGCAATAACATGTTTGCTTATTAGAATCTGTTTAATCGATTGAATTGACATAGGGATATGTTAAGAGATGAATGGATTTGTGTAGGTGAGTATGTTCATAAGTTAGCAAATTACCGAGTTGCCGTGAATTTATTCGTAACAACATAAACATGAGTTTGATAATTCTAAGTTAAAGAAATGTAATTAATCCAACACAATTATGTCATCTTGATTAAATCATATTTTGAAATCGTGCATTAGAACTTTTATTTTTATTTTTTTATTTTACTTAGTTTAAAATCTTTTTTTTTAGTCACCCTTTTCAAAACAAAATATGTTTCCTCACCAAAGTGTTTTAAATAGCATTCATAAATAATTCTTTTCACAGTCCCTGTTGGTACGATAACTTGACATTTACTTGTCACTTTATTACTTGTTGGGATTATGTACACTTGCACATTTCTGTCGTTCCAAGTTTTTGGCGCCGTTGCCGGGGACTATTTTAAAAAGTCATTATTTGTGAATTTGTTAGTTTTGCATTTTGGTTTATTTTCTTGATAAATTTTAACTTAATTAATTTTTCTATGATTATTTCAGGTGTTTATGAGTATTGACCTAATTATCAATTTACTCCCTGTAGACCCTGAGATTGAACGAACGTTTCGACAGTGAAGAAGACAAGCAAGTCAAAGAAGGACTGAAAAGATGAACTTCGAAAATCTGAATCAAGGAACAGAGCAAAACCCTGCTCAAAATCCTATCCTTATTGCTGATGATAGGGATAGAGCTTTAAGACAGTATGCAATGCTAGTGTTTAATGATATTAATCCTGGTATTAGGAGACATGAAATTGAGGCACAACAGTTCAAGCTAAAGCCAGTCATGTTCCAGATGCTTCAAACAGTGGGCCAATTCAGTGGAATGCCTACTGAAGGTCCTCACCTACACTTAAGAATGTTTATGGAGGTGAACGATTCTTTCAAGTTAGCCGGAGTACCCAAATATGCATTACGATTGAAGTTGTTCCCATATTTGCTAAAGGACAAAGCTCGAGCTTGGTTAAACTTATTACCACCGAACTCAATTACCACATGGCAAGAGTTAGTAGAAAGATTCCTTATGAAGTATTTCCTGCCTAGCAAGAATGCTAAGTTGAGGAATGAGATCACTACTTTCCAACAAATGGATGATGACCCCTTGTATGAGGCATGGGAAAGGTACAAAGAGTTATTACGAAGGTGCCCTCATCACGGAATCCCACATTGCATCCAACTTGAGACATTTTATAATGGTCTCAATGCTCACACGAGGATGGTAGTGGACACTTCTACGAATGGTTCTCTCCTTTCTAAGTCTTATAATGAGGTTTATGAAATCATTGAGAGGATTGCCAACAAAAATTATCAATGGCCAACCAATCGGGTAGTGTCAGGAAGACGAGTCGCTAGAATATATGAAGTAAACACTCTTACTTCACTCGCATCTCAGGTATCATCAATATCCTCAATGTTAAAAAATCTTACTACTAATGGATCTAATAGTTTTGCAGCATAACCACCAAATTAATTTGAAAATGTAGCTTGTGTCTATTGTAGGGAAGGACATTTGTTCGAAGAATGTCCATCAAACCCAGAATCCATGTATTATATGCCAGAACCAAAATCGAGGAAGGCAAGGACTACAATCCAATTTCTGTAACCTATCATGGTGAAACCACCCGAATTTTTCCTGGAGTAACCAAGGGGCAGGAACCAGTAACAATTATGCCCAACCTAGACCGACCCAGCCACCTAGTTTTTCCCAACAAGCTCAGAAACCAAACCTAGCTAAACCATCCAATAGCCTAGAGAATCTATTGAAGGCATACATGGCCAAAAATGATGCCACTCTAAGGAATTTGGAGAATCAGGTGAGCCAGCTTGCAACTAAACTCAAAAACCAACCACAAGGTGCTTTACCTATTGATACGGAGAATCCGAGGAATCTAGGGAAAGAGCATTGTAAAGCATTAACTTTAAGGAGCAAAAAGACATTAGAGCCCAACACCGTCAAAGTTGAAAAGGAGCAAGCTGACGCTCAAGATTCAGAGGAAGTTCAACCGAGTGTTGAAATTCCAGTTTCACAAGAACCAAAATCTGCGAAACCCGACAAGGTAATTTTAGAACTAGCTAATTCTGATAAACTAACAATTCTGTTAGATGCGAAATTACCGCAGAAGACGAATCAACCAATTCCAGTAAAGAAACCACCACCACCCTACCCTCAAAGAATTCAGAAGCAGAAGTAGGAAATTCAATTCAAGAAGTTCCTAGACGTACTCAAGCAACTTCATATCAACATCCCGTTGGTTAAAGCACTTGAGCAAATGCCGAACTACGTCAAATTTATGAAGGATATCCTGTCTAAAAAATGAAAGCTTGGAGAATTTGAGATGGTAGCCTTGACGAAGGAATGCAATGCATATCGTCAAGACAAACTACCCCCAAAGTTGAAGGATCTTGGATGTTTTACCATACCTTGCAACATTAGAGCAACATATTATGGTAAGGCATTATGTGACTTAGGTACAAGTATTAACTTGATACTTATGTCAATATTTAGGAAGTTGGGGATAGGTGAAGTTAGACCAACTACGATTACACTTCAATTAGTGGATCGATCCTTAGCACATCCAGAAGGAAAAATCGAGGATGTATTGGTACGTGTAGATAAATTCATCTTTCCTGCTGATTTTGTTATTCTAGACTTTGAAGCAGACAAAGAAGTGTCAATCATCCTAAGAAGACCATTCTTAGCAACCGGAAAGACCCTTACTGACGTGCAGAAGGGAGATCTTACTATCCATGTTCAAGATGATCAGGTAACATTTAACATTTTTTAGTCTATATGATTTCCTGAAACAATTGATGATTGTTCTGCAGTATCTGATTTAGAGGATTTAATAATGGAGAAGGAGCTCAACTATGTTGGGGATTCGTTGGAACAAATTTTGACACCAGATTCTCCAAATGATGAAGAGGAGGATGAATACTTAGCTTTGTTAGAAGCTAATCAAAGGGGATTTAATCCCCAATCCCGCTTTGAATCTTTGGAGTTAGAGAAAAGGGACTATGCCCAACCAAAAGCGTTAATCGATAAGCCACCTAAATTAGAACTCAAGGTACTACCTTCACATTTAAAATATGTTTATTTAGGTAACGCTTCCACTTTGCCTGTGATTGTTTCAGCAGAATTAACTAGTGAGCAAGAAGAGAAACTCATCCTTGTGTTGAAACAATTCAAGAAGGCTATCAGATGGACCATAGCCGATATTCACGGTATTAGTCCATCTGTATGCATGCACAAGATCATACTAGAAGATGGCAAGAAAGGGACGATTGATGGACAACGAAGACTGAACCCCATTATGAAGGACATAGTAAAGAAATAAATCATCAAGTGGTTAGATGCGGGAATAATTTACCCCATCTCAGATAGTTCATGGGTAAGTCTAGTCCAGTGCATGCCAAAGAAAAGAGGAATCACAATCATTGGAAATAAGAAAAACGAGTTGATACTGACTAGAACGGTTACGGGATGGAGAATTCGCATCAATTACCGAAAGCTGAACAAAGCGACTAGGAAAGATCACTTTTCTTTGCCATTTTTGGACCAGATGCTGGATAGACTCGTGGGGTGAGACTATTACTATTTTCTCGATGGATACTCGGGGTATAATCAGATTACAGTGGCATCAGAAGATCAGCACAAGGCAACATTCACCTGCCTGTACGGTACATTCGTATTTAGACCCATGCTATTTGGTTTATGTAATGCACCTGCTACATTTCAAAGATGTATGATGTCTATTTTTATTGACATGGTTGAGAAATATTTGGAAGTTTTTATGGATGATTTTTTAGTATTTGGATATACGTATGATGATTACTTAGCCAATCTAGCGAAGGTACTAAGGCGATGCGAAGAAACAAACCTAGTATTCAATTGGGAAAAGTGCCATTTCATGGTACGAGAAGGGATTGTTCTAGGGCATCGGATAACGAGACATGGGATCGAGGTAGTTAAAGCAAAGGTAGATGTCATTAAGAAACTCCCACCTCTAACATCTGTAAAAGGTGTTAGGAGCTTTTTGGGCCAGGCCAGTTTCTATCAGAGATTTATCAGGGACTTTTCCAAAATTGCTAAACCCTTATGAAAATTATTGGAGAAGGACACGACATTCAAATTTGATGAAGAGTGCTTAAGAGCTTTCAACCATTTGAAGAGTCAGTTAGTTACGACACCCATAATCGTCACACCAGACTGGGACTTGCCATTTGAATTGATGTGTGACACAAGTGACTTCGCGATAGGAGCTATTATGGGCCAGCGAAGGAACAAAGTTTTTCATCCCATCTACTATGTAAGTCAAACTCTGACAGGAGCTCAACTGAATTATACGGTAACAGAGAAAGAGTTACTTGCTATTGTGTTTGCTTTCGACAAGTTTCAATCTTATCTTGTAGGTACCAAGGTGACTGTCTATATGGACCACTCGGCAATTAAGTATTTACTTGCCAAGAAAGACGCTAAGCTGAGACTGATCCGATGGGTACTTCTACTTCAAGAGTTCAATCTAGAAATTAAAGATCAAAATGGAGTGGAAAACCAAGTAGCAGACCACTTGTCCAGATTGGAGCCACAAGAAGGGAACTCTCCTATTATACCAATTCGAGAGACGTTTCCAGATGAACACATACTAAAGGTAAACCATGTCCCTAATACCCCTTGGTTTGTTGATATTGCTAACTATTTAACTTGTGGTTTGATACCGACTAATAAGACATATCATCAAAAGAAAAAGTTTCTTCAAGATGTGAAGTACTATCTCTGGGAAGAGCCATATTTGTTTAAAAAGTGCGCAGATAAGATGATCAGGAAATGCATGGCGAAAAATGAAGTGCATAAGATTCTATACCACTGTCACTCAGCTCCAAGTGGGGGACACTTTAGAGGTACTCATACTGCGGCCAAAGTATTACAGGTCAGATTCTTTTGGCCAACATTATTTAAAAACGCATATGCTTACGTAGAGAGTTGTGATCGATGTCAAAGGGTTAGACATGTCACCAACAGAAATGAGATGCCTCAAACAAACATCATTGAGGTAGAATTTTTTGATGTTTGAGGTATTGACTTCCTCGGTCCTTTCCCTCCGTCTTTTGGTCAAAAGTACATCTTGGTAGCTGTAGACTACGCGTCTAAGTGGATTGAGGCTGAAGCATATCCAACAAACGATGCTAAGGTTGTGATGAAGTTTTTGCAGAAACATGTGTTCACAAGGTTTGGAACCCCAAGAGCCATCATTAGTGATGAAGGGTCCCATTTTGTGAACAAGTGGTTGAAATGGTTATTAGATAAACATTGAGTGAAACACAAGGTCACTATAGCTTACCATCCGCAGACGAATGGGCAAGCTGAACTGGCAAACAAGGAGATCAAAGGCATACTTAAGAAGGTAGTTTGTCCGAACCGACGAGATTGGTCCAAAAGACTAGATGATGCTTTATGGGCTTACAGGACAGCAGACAAGACACCTTTAAGGATGTCACCCTACAGGTTGGTCTTTGAGAAAGCCTGCCATCTACCCTTGGAGTTAGAACACAACGCTCACTAGGCTCTCCGACAACTCAACTTGGATCTTAAGCTTGCTAAAGAGAAACGGATGCTCCAACTCAATAAGTTATAAGAACTCCAAATGTTTTCATACGAAAATGCCAAATTACTCAATGAGAGACTTAAGAAATGGCATGACAAGAACATTCGAGTTCGAGAATTTGAAGCAGGTCAGCAAGTCTTGTTATTTCACTCCAAATTAAGGTTCTTTCCAGGTAAACTAAAATCACGTTGGTCTAGTCCATTTACGATTCATCGTGTCTATCCATACAGAGTTGTTTAACTCCAAGGTAAGGGAGGTAATTTTCAAGTTAATGCTCAGCGTTTGAAACATTACTGGGGAGATAAGATTGAACGAAATCAAATTTCATTCATTTTATCGGATGTTTAAATGTTCTTATTTTACTTTTTAATAAATGATTTAGGGTATATTTTCGGGATTAGTATGTTTAAATAAATTCTGTCTCGGAGATTGGAACTTAAGTGGGACCGCTTGTGACCCCCTTCCAATCTTTCCTAGCAATTGATTTTAACATAATTTTCCTAGAAATTATTCCCTAAATAGAAAATTAAATTTTTGGTTTTTCAAAAAAAATGGTCAATTTTGATCCAAGTTTTAAATTGCAACTCAATTTCAAATTTTCATTAAGTCTAGGGACTTAATTGAATTATTTTTAAAATTTGGTTGCCCTTTTCGTAAATAATAAAAATTAGGTGCCTCTTTTTGTAAATATTTTCAGAAGGCATCTAGAAGAAATGTTTTTAATTAAATAATAATAAGATGATAATATTTAATATATAAATATATCTATTATAGTTTATATATTAGTTTTTATCAACTTAGCATGGAATTAGGATTAGTTTATTTTTAATCTTGTTTTAATAAATTAATAGTATTAATAATTTAATATGTATATATTTGATTATTAATTGTTGTTAACTTTGAGTAGAATTAGAATTAGAATATTTTTTTTAATTGTTAAATTATACTAAGAATTCTACTCTAATTCCTACTACTCTCACTGTAAATTCCACTCTTACTTCCCTCCATTCATTCGTTACTCAAAACCCCAAGGCACCTAATCCATTAAGTGTCACAAGCCCCTAGCCACAACATCACCCAGTAGTCGGCTAGCACACGCCTAGTAGACCTCATGCATGCCTGCCCATCGCGCCCTGCATTGCGCGCCTGGCCCTGCCCAACGCTTGCTGGTCCAGCCCTAGCTCCCACGCATGCTGCTACTTGCTCCCGCACCCTTCCACTCAAGCACCTAGCAGCGTTCCAACACCCAAGCGGCACACACCTTCATCCATCCTTAGCTAAATCCTCCAACCTACCTTAAATCGTCCTCTTTTGCTTTCTAACTATTTTTTTAGGAGTTCTTAAAAAAGGTGGTAAGATCGAATTTTCTCTTAAATTTTAATTTTATTCAAATATTTAATTTTTCAAATTATTGAATCATTAATAATTTTTATTAATTAAATTTTTGAGAAAATAATTTTTCCCATCTTTTGTTCAGGTTAATCATGCATTGTAAGAGAACTCATGCCTACACCCAAATTTATGAAACACGAAAACAAGATACGAAAGTATCTTCAAAAAACAACAGATGCATCCAGAGAAAGGCTTTACATTGAAAGAGAGCAACTACAAAGACTTTATGGCACGTATTCATCAAGTTACAGAAGCCCTTAATTGGGATTTGTTTTGTGAGAAGAGACCTAGTGTGGATGAGGAACTAGTTCGTGAATTCTATGTGAATTTAACCTCAAGCGAATTGAAAGAAGTTCTAGTTCGTGGAATCAAGGTACGAATAAATTCAAATGCTATTAATGATTTCTTTGAATTACTTGATTTCAGAAACGATGAATATTCTTCTTTGATGAGCAACATCGAGCCTAAAAATTTGCAAGAAATTCTCGAGGAATTTACAGTTCCAGGTTCTAAGTGGACTGTGCCAAAGTAAGGAATCCACACTTGTCAAAGAGAATATTTGACACCACTCCCAAATGTATGGTTCTATTTCATCCGTTTCAGCCTTATGCCTAGTTCGCATGGGACTACAATCTCATTAGAGCGGATGGTCTTATTATACTCGATTTTAACTGGAAAGACCATTGATGTGTTAAAAATCATCCTGAGAGAGATGCAGAATTTGCCGTTAGATGTTCTGGCCCAGCTTACTTTCCCTTTAGGATAACAATTTTGTGCTTGAAAGCTAAAATTCTTGCAAACGTAAAGAACACAGGGTATAGCCAGGGCACAATCACAGATTGGGACCTCTACCTAGTAGCTGGAGATTCTGTACTATAGCAGCGAGTTAAAGAAAGTGAGGATCCCGAAGAAGAGGAAGAAGATCCCACAGAGATCGAGCCAGTGCAGTCAACTGAAGTCCCTGATAAGGTGGAACCAAAGGAACCAGAAGCTTAACCTGATGTCGAGTCTTCAATATTCAGAGCTCAACCGCCTTGCCCAGCTCTTCGAGATGAGTTGTCAAAGTTGATGGACATAATGCAACATATGTAAATGCAGCAACAAGCTCACTGGAGATACTCAAAAATAAGGGATGACTCAATGAGAAGTGCTCTTACGAAAATTTACAATGACCTATTTATTTTTGTGCCTGAGTTTCCAGATTTCATATATGAACCATGGAGTCCACTATCGAAGAAGGAGCAAAGCGATTCATGCAAAGGCAATAATGATGGAGCAAAAAATGAATCCAATTCAGAAGGATCTACAAATAAATAAATGGGGGATCTTGACTTTATTTCATTTTTGTTCTTTGGTCATCTTAAGATTAAGTTTAATTAGGAATTTTTATTTTCGCATAATAAAATAATAAAGGAAAATCATTAATAAAATTTGAGCAAGTCGCAAAGTATAAAGTGTAACAATAGGTATATACATGTCTAGGATTGGATCTAGAGAGAGCTTGGTACTTAAGCAATCAATTTGAGTCACCTACTCTTTTCTAGAATCCTACCTGGGGTATAGTATCTATTCACTTTTAACAATAAGGACATTGTTCATCTTAAGTAGGGGGACCGAAAAATTGAAATTAGTTCCACTCAGAATAATTTCTTCTTTTAATTATGATTAAGATATATTTTGTTCAATAAAATTGAAATTTTGTTAAGTATATTAAACTTCAGTATAAATGAAGTTCGAATATTTCAATAATTGTTATGTTAGCTTAATAATGATATAAATGTATCTTTAATAAAGCATGCAAATCGTACCATAAAATTTTTTCCTTACGAAAGTTAGGCATGCATGACAGTTTAAGTTTTAGAATTGACTTAGTAGTTTCTTAAGGTAACATCCTAGGAAGCATGAAATATTGAAAATGATTTAGACAACTGTTGTTTGGACCGTTTGAGCCTTTCAAGCCAACCATGATGAATTTTTTATCCTTTGAAACCCAACTTTGAGACTATATGGCCTAATTTTATTCGAACCCTTGCAATATTTAGCCATCGCTTCTTTCTTAATTATCTTTAAATTGTCCCAAACACTAGACTCAGTACTAAGCAGAATATTCTTTGAAAATAAGTTTGGGGGAGTTGAAAAGAAGTACTAAATGCTCTAAAATTGTAGTACAGATAGTAAAATGCTCGTGTGAAGCTTGAAAAAAAAAAGAAAAAAAACACATGTACTTGAAAGAAAATAAATATATAAAAGAGAATGTGAAAGTTAAGTAAGTTGGTGCATCAAAGGTAAAAATTTAGAAGGTCCGATTAACGCTGAGTCTAGGGTTTTAAGCCTAAAATTATCTATCTTTCACCTACCCCTAGCCTAGCCACATTACAACCTTGCTAGAGACCTATTGATTCAAGTTTATATGCTACCTACATTAGTAGAGAGAAATTGCTATCATCAACATATGAAAACATAAGTTAAACTTAATAATTGCAGATTTGTCTTGAATAAGGGAATAAAAATCAAATTGGTAAGGGTTAACATGTCTTTGTTAAGGAAGCATTTGTTCTAATTTTGCTATTGTAATAGTTGTTGAGATTAATTTGAATGATATGTATACTTAAGTAGCGTAACTATCAAATTTCTTATTTTTGAGCATAAGTATATTAAAATCATAATTTTGAGAAAAATGTTGTTCTAAAGGAGTTTTTCAAAGGTGTTTCTGAGAAATTCTTTTTAAAATTCGTGCATTACTCGGGACGAGATATGAATTAAGTTTGGGGGTGTGGAAATACAAAAATTTACACACTTTTTCATACCCTTTTTAACTTAAATTCATGCGAATTCGGTTAAATTCTTGTCAAAAAATAATAAATTATTATAACATAATTAAATTGTACTTAAATTATAAGCATTTTGAATTTAATTAATTTTATAATTAATTTTGATTAATTTTGGTTATTTTCGACAGAATTGCACAAAGGGTGAAAAATGGCTCGGCAGACACTACTAGAAGTACAAAACCGAGAAGCAAGTTGGAGTACCAAGGCAAATTAATTTCCAACCTAAGACAGTCCAAAATTATGTGTATCAATTCATAATATAATTAATTTTAATTTATATCCAAGTTAATTTGGGTTAATAAATTATTATTAATTAATTATGAAAAAGTGGTCTGGTGAACCGAATTGAGTAAACCGAACTGGCCAAGAAAAGGACAGCCCAAAACCGTCCAAGTGCTGACCCAATTCAGCTCATTAGCTGATTATTTAACCTTGCAAAGAGGCCCTTGAAGACTTGTTCAAATTGCAATTAAAGCCCTCCACAATTGGTGGCTTTGTAGATTTGCCCCAAGCCATATTTAACAAAGTTGAAGCCATCAACTTTGCCACATAGGAGGCCGGCCAAGGGGTAGCTCTTTGGCTGCTATTTTTAGAAAATTTCAGCTGCCACATTCAGCTATAAAAACCCCCTTGGCTGATCATTCAACACATCCCTCATTCACATCTCTTCTCTCACAATTCTTCTCTCCTCTTTCACTTTTTCTCTCATTTCCCCATTCAAAGTTCCTTGCTCTTTTGCCGATTTCTCCTCTTGAGAAAGGGATCTTCTTCAGCCATTTTGAAGCAGCAATTAAGTGTTCATAGTAGCCTTGATCAGCGGGGACAACAAAGAAGGAAGAACGGAGCAACCTAGTCAAGCCACGAAAAAACACCGAATTTGATTCTTGCTCCCTATCTCTTTAATTTTTGTTGTTTTTGTGATGAAAATATCTATGAATATTTATGTTTTTGGAATGGTTAATTTAATCATCTTAGCTTGAATTTAATTCGTGTTGGGTTGATTGCATTTCATCCTCTTAAATTATTAAAATTGTGTTTATGCTGTTATAGGCCTCGGAAAAATGCTTGATTAAGTAAAATCATACCTAAGTTTTTCTTGCATTATAATTGTGAGGAAACTAATGAATTAATTATTTAAATATATTTAAATTGTAATTAATGGATATAGTACATAATCAGTGCATGTTTATTCTTCTAAGGTAGCTGAAGGTTAAATTAGCATTGTATCTGGCGATATTTTTGCCTTGTATAACTTGCAAGATTATTGTGATTAAACTGTTTCAAGGTAAGGATACCTTGTTACCTTACATAGTCTTTTATGTGCTTATTAGATTTAATTAATCGTTTGAATTGACATAGGAATATACTAGAGATTAGTTCAATTTAATGAGTATATATGTGCAATAACATGTTTGCTTATTAGAATTTATTTAATCGGATTGAATTGACATAGTGATATGTTAAGAGATGAACGGATTTGTGTAGGTGAGTATGTTCAGTTAGCAAATTACTGAGTTGCCGTGAATTTATTCGTAACAACATAAACATGAGTTTGATAATTCTAAGTTAAAGAAATGTAATTAATCCAACACAATTATGTCATGTAGATTAAATCATATTTTGAAATCATGCATTAGAAATTTTATTTTTTTTATTTTACTTAGTTTAAAATCTTATTTCTTAATCACCCTTTTCAAAACAAAATATTTTTTCCCACCAAAGTGTTTTAAATATCATTCATAAATAATTCTTTTCACATCCCCTGTGGGTACGATAACTCGACATTTACTTGTCACTTTATTACTTGTTGCGATTGTGTACGCTTGCACATTTCTGTCGTTCCAACAGTTTAATCACAATAATCTTGCAAGTTATGCAAGGCTAATGTATCGTTAGATACCGTTGCTAATTTAACCCTCAACTACCTTAGATGATTAAACATGCACTGATTAAGTATCGTGTCAATTAATTACAATTTCAATCTGTTTAAATAATTAATTTATTAGTTACCTTACAATTGTAATGCAATAATAGCTTAGTCATGGTTTTACTTAACCAAACATCTTACCAAGGCCTATAACAACACAAACATAATTTTAATAAATTAAGGGGACAAAATGTAATCAACCTAACACGAATTAAATTTAAGCCATATTAATTAAATTAAACATATCAACATCACAATTTTTCATAGATGTGCTTATAACAGCAACAATAAAATTAAAAGGATAAGGAATAAGAATCAAATCTGGTGTTTCTCCGAGGCTTAACTAAGTTACTCTGCTCCTTCTCTACTTGTTCTTGTTGAACCGTGACTTCCACGAACACTTGAATGCTGATCCAAATCATGGTTGAAGGAGTCTTTTTGAAGAGGTTAAATAGGCAAGGGAATGGGGAAGAAAATTAAGAACAACGGAGGGGGATTAAATAGAGAAAGTGAGAGAGAAGTGAAAGGATGAAAGGTTTTGAGATGTCTTTCAAATTAACAGTTAGGGGGGTTTATACGTTTAGTAGGCTGCTAAAAATAGCAAAAATCAGCAGCCATAGAGTTCCCCCATTGCCGGCCACACATGTGGCAAGTTTGAAGGTTTCAAACTTGTTATTTTAAGGTAGGGGAAAATCTAAAAAGGCATGAATAGTAGAGGGGTTTGAATGCAAATTCAATGAGTCTTCAAGGGCTATTTTGCAAGACAAATAATCAGCCAAACAAGCTGATTGGGTCAGCGTGTGGGATGGTTGTAACGCCCCCACGCCCGAGACCGTCGCCGGAGTCGAGTATGAGGTGTTACTAAGCTTAATTTAACATTTTTAGAACTTTGGATTATTTGTTTCTACATTCACAGTTTTTAAGCTACTTGCGTCACAGTCACAAGAAAAATCATATCTCGAGTTACAAAACTCGAAATTAAGATCTATAAATTTTCCTTGAATCTAGACTCATATACCTATCTACTAATTTTTTTATAGAATTTTTGGTTGAGCCAATTAGTACAGTTTATTAGTTAAAGTTACCCCTGTTTCAGGACTTGACTGGTTTGACCTCTGTTTACTACGAACCACATTTCTCTCTGTACAAAATTCATATGACTATGAGGTTTGTTTATACTAAAACTAGACTCAATAAGGATTCTGAGGATATAAAATACACCACCTAATTATATCTTTAAAATTTATATTGAATTTCTAAATTTGGAACAGGGGATTTAGAAACTGTTACGACCCTGTTTCACTAAAATTCAAATATCTTTTAACATATAATTCCTTTACCTATTTCATTTGTTTCATGTGAAACTAGACATAATAAGATTCAATTTGATATATATTCCATCACCAGATTCAATTTCTATGATTTTTAGTAAATTTTCAAACTCGGGTCAGTGTTGCTGCAGTATTCTGTTTATGGCAAATTTCATCCCTTTTATGAGTTTTTATGCACTAAGTATCTTAATAATTTTCCTTAACATCAAATATAATCTAAACTAACCATTTTCATAATTTATCATTGTCAAACATTTTCTCAACCATTCCATCACCATATCATAAGATCATTTACACAAAATAGGTATATTGCTATACATGCCATACTTAAATTTACAAACCATTTACCAAAAGTCTTAGGATAGTGTGATCGAGCCTTCGACCTATCCCGACTCTCGAGCTGGCTTGTCCAAAACTACAATGAGTAAGAAGGAGGGAGTAAGCATAAATGCTTAGTAAGTTCATATGCAAATAATAAGTAACATAACAAACAGTCATACCAATCAACATTAGCATGCATCACTAAAACACATATCACATTTCTAATCATTTTTCATCATCTTATTACCTTATCGTGATTGTATCAATACTCAACCCGAGGGTTAAATACATACCTGTCCAAAATATCCATTTCACATCACTTACCAATACGTCTCTTTACATCTCGAATATTCCTCCAATTGAGTAGAACTTTACCCGTTGAACACATCGGAATATAATTTGGATACATGGATAACTTGCACATAAGTGCCATATATGCAATCAAGCAATCATGTAACCCGCCCATAAGCGAACTCAGACTCAACTCAACGAGCTCGGACGTTCGCATCCATAAGTGAACTCGGACTCAACTCAACGAGCTCGGATGCCTAGTTACATCTCTCGAACTCGGACTCAACTCAACGAGTTCGAACATTCGCATCCATAAGTGAACTCGGACTCAACTCAACGAGTTCGGATGCTCAACCATCCTAGTGACATGTCACTTGTATCCTAATCTATTCCTAAGGTTCAAACGGGATTTTCCTCGAACACATATCCTTGCCATCTTAGTAAAATACGAAACCAATACTCGGTAGCACTTTATATTTAACAAATAATACAAATAATTTGCATTTTATTCGAAAATAACCACAAAGCATATATCTCATAATAAAAATCAGCATATCATATAATTAACATCAATAATTTACAAATAACAATTATACTACATTATTTACACATGAACTTACCTTGGTACCAAAATACAAAGATTTTGCAATTTAGTCCACAATCTTTTCTTTTCCTCGATTGAGGTCGATTCCACGTCTTTCTTGATCTAAAATAACACATTTAGCTTATTTAATACTCACATTATCAAATTAATCCTTAACTCAAATTTTGGCAAAATTACAATTTTACCCCTAAACTTTTACATATTTACATTTTGCCCCTAGGCTCTGGATCAAATTTTATTCCTTATTCTTATGTTTTACAACATGCTGATCACTTTTCTCTTCTATGGAAACAGCAAATTCTCACTCTAACATGTACTTGTGACTATTAGGTATTTTTACCGAGATAAGCCCTTTACTCGTTTTTGCTTAAAATCGAGTAGTACAAGTTGTCTAACATAATTTAAAACTTCATATTCTATCATAAAACATCAAAATACACAAATTTCACCTATGGGTATTTTTCCAAATATAAACCCTAGGTTAAATTATTGCTAACATAAGCTTAATCGAGTTATCGGGATCTCAAAATGTAAAGAACATTAAAAACGGGCTTGGAATCACTTACTATGGAGCTTGGAAGCTTGAAACAAACCCTAGCTATGGAGAACCCTTGAAATTTCGGCCTAATGAAGAAGATGGACAAAAATTGGCTTTTAATTTTGTTTTTAATTCATTTTAATAACTAAATGACCAAAATGCCCTTACTACTAAACTTTCCAAAAATTCCTTCCATGTCCTAATTTTGTCCATGAACTTAAAATTGGTCAAATTGCTATTTAAGACCTCTTAATTAATATTTCAATGCAATTTCATACTAAAAACTTCTAGAATGCAAGTTTTGCAACTTATTCGATTTAGTCCCTACTTTCAAATTAAGTATTTTATGCATAGAATTTCTTCACGAAATTTTCACACAATCATGTAATCATATCATAAACCTTAAAATAATTATAAAATAATTATTTCTATCTCGAATTTGTGGTCACGAAACCACTATTCCGATTAGGCCCTAATTCGGGATATTACAATGGTTTTGCGTTGCCCAGTGCTCGGTTGGATCAATTTTCTCGGTTCAGCTCAACTGGGCCTCTTTTCATAATTAATTAACAATAATTATTTTAACCCAAAATAATTTGGATTAAAATTAAAATCAATTAAATTATGAATTAATATTCATAATTTGGACCATCTTCGGCTGAAAAATTGATTCACCTCAATGCTTTAAAAATCGTTTCTCGATTTTGTGCTTCTTGTAACCACCCTTACCCATATTCAACACTGAAACAGGATACGAGGCATTACCCTACTTATCACATGAAAAACATACATTTTTGAGCCACAAATTTTTGTCCAAATTAAAAATTTGTGTTCAATCATAAAGTCCCTAATACGAGCCTACAAGGCCCAAAACATGCTTTGGAACTGGTTCGAGATTAAACCGAGAACTTTAAAAAATTTTACAAAACTTAGAAAATTTTTCACTAAACAAGGGTCACACGTCCATGTCCTGAACTCGTGTAACTCTCTGTTTGTCACCCAAGAACAAATTGAAGACACACGGCCAAGTCACATGCCCCGTGTGCTAGGCCGTATGGTCGATTTAGAATTTATGATTTTTCATTAAATAGGTGCAAGCTTCACACACCCAAGACACACGCCTGTGTCCAAGGCTGTGGCCCTCACATGGTTGAGACACATGGCCATGTCTCTACCCGTGTACTCAATATTGGGCATTCTATTTTGCAAAAATTAGGGTGCAGGGGACACACGACCTATACACATGCTCGTAGGGCAAGCCGTATGTCGCACACGGTCTAGACACACGCCCGTGTGTCTACCCATGTGGATAAAGTAAGGTTATTTACCAAGCCATTTTTCCACCCTTTAATGCACACACCTACACAACATAACATAGCACCAATCCAAGCATATACATACAACCAAGCATCCACAACCAAGACTTCAACACATCATTCATAAAAGGCATCATTATACGAATATACTTATAACCAAAATTAGCCCACTTCCAATGGCCTTATACAAAATGAATTACTAACCAATATAAGCCAACACATTTGGCTAAAACAATTATGACACATGACAAAATGACCAAGTCCCCTATACATGCTGTAACAGCCCGATTTAGACCCTAGTCGGGATAGTGGTTTCGGGACCACAAATCTGAGTCTAAAAAATATTTTAATATTATTTTCTATGCTTATTATATGTGAATTAATATGTCTGAAATTTTCATGTGAAAATTTAATCGTTTGTGTGCCGATTTGATAAAAAAGACTTAATCGCGTAAAATATAAAAGTTGTCTGTTGTTTGTTAAAGTGCCAAATTGACATGGCTTTTTACGTATGAAGTCCTTATGATGCAATTGGACCATTTAATGAATGCATGGACAAGTATGGACATTAGTTGTGGGATTTTAATGTTATATGACTAAGGTTATAATGGTAATTGTTGTATTATTATGAATTAAATAAAATTAAACAAGAAAATGGCCATTAACATCTTTGTTCTTGCCGAAAATTCAAAGGAAAAGAAAGAAAAAGATTGAGTTAGGGTTCGGCTAGGAAATTTGAGAATTAAGGTATGTGTTTTGATTCGTTTTCGATAATTTCTACATTTTTGTGATCGTTGCTTTGTGTTTTACTAAGCCCATGCCTCAATTTTTGAATTTGATTATGATTTTAAGTTATGCCATTGATGAAACTATGAGTTTTGTGAAGTTATTTGTTGATAAATGAAAGATATGATATGGGTTAATATGTTTTGTCTTTGAATTTTTGATGAAATTGAGTAAATTGGGATAAATTATGAAAATGATATTTTGATAGACTAAAATATGAAATAAATGAAATGTGTGAACTTGTATAAGTATTAGGAGAATTCAGCTAAGCATGAGTATATGTAAATTATGTGTATTTTGTGATTTTACGAAATAGGGACTAAATTTGTGAAAATGTGAGGGCTAATTTGTAAATTGCCCTAAATATGTGTATATGGATTGAATTAAATGATTTGTTGAATAAAAGGGTTAATTTTGAATACATATAGATCAAGAAAAGAGGAATCCGAATTTAGACCAAGGGAAGTCCAAGGTCATTGAGTAAACGGTCTGAATCGTTAATTCCGAGTATAAGGTAAGTTCTTATGTGATAATTGATGTTATAGCTATGTTTTAATGCTTTGATAATGCATAAATTGTATAGATATTTGATTTCAGTTTGATCATAATGTTAATAGATTATGTATGGCACTAGGTGTGTGAGTTGGAATAGCTTCAGCTATAAATGGCACTAAGTGTGCGAGTTAAAATAGCTTTGGCTACAATGGCACTAAGTGTGAGAGTTTGAATAGCTTCGGCTATGAAAGGCACTAAGTGTACGATACCGAGATAGATTCAGTTTGTTGAAATGGCACTAAGTGTGCGAGATTGTTACGGTTTCGACAAATTAAAGATGCACTAAATGTGCGAATTCTTTAAGCATGGAAAGACTTTTGAATGAACTAATGTATTTGGACAAGAGGTGAGTATGAAATGAAATTATATGGGAAAGCTCAGGTAGGTTCGGTATCTATGTGGTAAATGATACTATGTGTATGAAGTTTGATGAATTTGAATGAATATGTTATATGAGATAGAATAGAATTGATGGTTGAATTATGAACTACTAAGTGTTTATTAATTGATGTTAAGTATATTATAAACTATTGTTTATTTGGTACGAGCTTACTAAGCTTTAAAAGCTTACTGTGTGAAATGTTCTCTGTTTTACAGTGTTATAAAGCTAGCTCAGAATCAGGGATCATCAGTGACTCACTCACACTATCAGACATCTATTTTGGTACTATTTTGGGAGTTGTATATATGGTATATGGCATGTATAGGTTAGAAGATTTTGTATATGTTTTGTGAAGTGTATATCTAGCCATGTGATTTGGCTTGATCATGGTTGTGTATATGAATGTGTTTCTGGTATGAAATATGTGGTGTAATATGAAAAATATGATATGTTTTGAATGGCCTAGTGAAATGGTCAATTTGGTAAGGTTTTAGCATATGAATGAATGAGATAAATTGGGGTTATGAAACATATGATTTAATATGATTTTAGCTCATGATTTGATATGATTGAGTATAGTTTATGAACATGAAATTGGTTGATAATGTTGTGGCTTGATTGGTGAATGTTTTGGTATTGAAATTGGCTAAATTTTTGGTATAAATGTGCTTAGGTTGATTCTTGTAGGTTTGACCCAAACTGGGTGGCAAATTGGATTTTCAAATGGCCTATTTTTGTCCACACGGGCGTGTGTCTCAGCCGTGTGCGACACACGATCATGTTGCACGGTTTAGTCCCGACCCCTTTCTAATGCATGTTTAAGGTCTCGATGACCTATATGAGGGACATAATAATGATGTTTGACCTTTGATGCAATAATGTTTGTGAGATGAATGTTAGATGTTTCGATTGTCTGATAACACCTTTAACCCTAGTCCAGCGACGGATACGGGATAAGGGTGTTACATATGCCATAACTCAAAATGTTGAATTCATTGGTACCAAAATATTTGTTGATAGTGTGAATGGATCTCCGACAATCTCCGAACCCCGAGCTAACTTGGTGACACTATAAGATAAGGGAAAGAAAGGGGAGTAAGCTATATAGCTTAGTAAGTTCCTATGCAAATAATAAGCATCATAACCACACAGTTAACACACAGTTAATGTCAAGAAGATTAGCAAGAACGTTATCAAAATCTCATAGTCATAACTTACTCAATCACAATCCTACGAAGAGTTCATCACATATCAAGCTCATTACTTATAAGTTTTACGTACATACCCGTACCAACTCACAACATAAGTATATCCTTTCACAACTTTGACATTCCCGTTGAACACTCAGAATATTAACGGATACTCAAAAATCTTGCACATAAGTGCCATAGATGTAGCCGAAGCTACCCCATATCTCATGATACATATGGGTTCGTTTTCAAGCTATTCACGGGCCTGCTCACACAAGCTGTCAGTTAGGACGTAGCTACACAGTGCTGCTCACACAAGCTGTCAGGTATCTGCAACATATGTCAGACTACCTAGCCACTGGTAGGACGTATGAGACCAGTATCCGGATTACATAATCGCATATACACATGGGTTCCTAGTGATATGTCACTCGTATCCTATTCTATTCCTAAGGTTCAACCAGGATTTCTTGCTTGTTAAAACTTTGTCGAATACCTCCAAAGAGTCAATCACAATTCATACAATATTAAAGCATTTAAAACATAAATATAACAATGCATTATTTACATACGAACTTACCTCGGTACAAAAATAGTAGAATTGGACCTAATCGTCAAACACTTTATTTTTCCCCCGATCTAGGTCTGAACCTTATTTTTCTTGATCTATAATAATAAATTTAACTCACTTAATATTCACATTATTCAATTCGGCCCAAAAATTATATTATGGCAAAAATACTTTTTTGCCCTGAATGTTTCATATTTTTACGATTTAGTCCGTAGGCTCGTAAAATGAAATGTATTCAATTTCTTCAAAACCCAAGCCTAGTCGAACCATTTTCATACTCATATCATCCCACATTTTCCACTTAATCACACTTTTACTACTCATTTTACAACTTTTACAAATAAGTCATTTTTGACATTTTTACCGAAAATTACTTAGCAAAAGTTGTTTATCTTACAACTAACATACAGTTTCTACCATTAGACATCAAAATACACAAATATCTAACATGTTTAAAATTTTAAACTTCATCTTTCTTTCAAATTAGTCCTTGAAAAAGCTAGATTAGGTTACAAGGATCTCAAAAACATGAAAATCAGTAAAAATGGGGCTAGAATGGACTTACAATCGAGCTTGAAAGCTTGGAAAACCCTAGCTATGTCTTCTTGAAATATTCGTCCATAGGGGAACTAATTTGAGAAGATGGAGACTTTTTATTTAGTTTATTTTGTCTTGATTTATCAAATGACCAAAATGCCCTTCATGCATAACTTTAAAATTTCACCTAATCATGTCCATTTTTGTCCATCTAACTAAAAAATGGTCTAATTACCATTTAAGGACCTCCAATTTGAATTTTCATAGCAATTAGACACCTCTAGCTTCTAGAACATACATTTTACACCTATTACAATTTAGTCCTTTTTGCTAAATTAAGTGCCCAATCGATAAAATTTTCGAACGAAATTTTCACGAAACAATTCTATGAAATTGTAGACCATAAAAATATAATAAAAATAAATCTTTCTTCATCGGATTTGTGGTCCCAAAACCACTGTTCGGATTTGGCCCTAAAACAAACTGTTACACTTCTAGTAGTATCTGCCGAGCCAATTTTCGCCTTTTGGGTGAATCTGTCAAAAATTATCAAAATTGATTAAAATTAACCATTTTAATAATTTAAGTACAATTTAATTATTTTATAATTATTATATATTTTTAGACAAGAATTACTACGAATTTGCATTAATTTGAGTTAAAAAAGGGTATGAAAAAATGTGTATGTTTTCATGTTTCCAGAAGCAAAGGCTTATCCAACCAATAATGCCAAAGTGGTCATGCATTTCCTACATAAGCATATATTCACCAGGTTTGGGACTCTAAGAGCTTTAATTAGCGATGAGGGGTCTCATATTGTGAATAAATGGTTAAATTGGCTACTAGATAATATGATGTGAAGCACAAAGTGGCTGTAGCATATCATCCACAGACGAATAGGGAAACTGAGTTGGGGAATAAAGGAATCAAAGGTATACTTGAAAAGGTAGTACGCCCAAATCGTAAATGTAATACCCAAGAAGTCAGTGGTGTCAGAAAGTCTGGAGTAGAACCTCTGATTTCATAAACCGGACTCGTAAATATTTAAATTCAATATTTAAGAATATATATTTGAAGTAAATTGCATTTCAATAGAGTAATTTTATTGAATTAGGGCTTATTTAGGGTATAGAGACTAAACTATAAAAAGTGTCGAAAGTTCAATTCATAAGAAACCTTTACTTAGAATAAAACTAGTGGACTTTTATAACAATTAAACCATTGTAAGATAATAGTGTACGTTAATGTATATTTATATGGGAGAAATGTGATAATTTTTTTAAATAATTAATAAATAAAGCAAAACATAAGAAATAAAATTAAAACAATTAGTGGGAAGAGAAAGCCATTTACATTTTATTTCTTTCATCACTGAAATATCAAAAGGAAGAAGATGAAACGCATGACTAGGGTTCTTTAAGTTTCAAGCTCAAATTGGTTAGTTCAGTTTAGTCATTTTCTTATAATTTTTATATTTTTGGAATCCTAGAAGCTTAATCTAGTCAACCCATGTCGTATTTTTCATTACTATTAAAGTTTGAGGATTTTACCATTGTTAAATAATAGAAGCTTGAGGTGTTATTTTGATATATTTTAAGGTTAGAATTGAAAAAGGACTACACTATAAAGTTAATTTATGATTTTGTGCAATAGGGACTAAAATGCACAAATTCTAAAATTTTTGGTGAAATTAAGAAATAGGAAGTCTTATAGGGCCTTTAGTGAATTCGATATAACATTTGGTGTAACAGCCTATTTTTAATCAAATTGAAACAGTGTTTCGGGACCACAAATCTGAAGTCAAAATAATTATTTTATTATTATTTTAATGTCTAAACTATGATAGTATGATTATCTGAAATTTTAGTTAAGAAATTTTATCATTTGAGTGTTTAATTTGATAAAAATGATTAAGTTGCGTAAAATGTAAAATTGGAGTTTTATGTGCTAAAGGGGTTTAGTAGATATGAAATTAAATAGTGGAGGTCCTTATGCTCTAATTAGACCATTGTTAATGTTAGTGGACATTTATGTACATGGTTTAAGTAATTTTAATGGTTTAATAACAAGGTTAAAAAGGTAAATTAGTGAAATAATAAGTAAAATAATAAAATAACCAAAGTTATCATTTTTCTTCTCTAATTCTTCCACCAAAAATTGAAAGTTTAAGAAGCCATGAGAGTTGGCTTAATTTGGCTGGTATGATTGTGGATATATATGTGTATATAGCTTGTGTTGTGAGTTTATGGATGGATATATGATGCTTGTGGATTATACATATTGTAGATGTTAAATGGTTGATATTGGAGAAGTTATATGCTAGTGAGTTGAGCATAATGGTGCATATTTGAAAGTGTTTAATTAGTTGGTTTGTATATGTGAATTTGGTATAAATAAAATGGCCTATTTTGTGACTTGTGTGTATTGTGGATGATGGTATAGAATTAGCATGAATTAGGCTTGATTTAGTTGGTTTGAATGCCTATATATACTATGTTTTGGTGCTAATTGGGTTGATGTAGGTGTAAGCATGTTTGGGTGGCAAAATGGCTTGGTAAATAGCCTATTTTTGTCCACACAAGTAGAGACACGGACATCTATCTCAGCCATGTGTGACACACGATTATGTTACACGGCCATGTGTCCCCTAGTGTTGAATTAAAGATCAAGTCAATATGCTTCACACGGCCTAGTACATGGGCGTGTGACTTGGTCGTGTGACATAAGTCAGTATACCCTACAGGTTTGGCACGGCCTAACACATGGCCTGGTACACGGGCATGTGTGGCCATTTCTAGGGCACACGGGCTAGTTACACGGGTGTGTGTGTTGCCCGTGTGACCCAATTCAGAGAGTTACAGGGGGTCAGACACGGACTGGGACACGGCCATATGCTCCCTTTTCAAATGTCCACACGGGCGTGTTTGTGGTCATGTGAGACACACGGCTGGGCCACACGAGCGTATGTCCCCTGTATTTTGTAAAATGTTCTAAGTTTCCCTAGAATTTCATGATTTATGGGTTTAGTCTTGAACCTTCCTGAATGCATGTTTTGGGCCTCGTAGGCTCGTAATATGGACAATATGATTGATGTTGAATGATGATTACATGATATTGGAATATGTATGTGAAATGTACATTTATTTGTGTTATAAGTTCGGTAATGCTCCGTAACCCTATTCTGGAGTTGAATAGGGGTGAGGGGTGTTGCATTTATTGGTATTAGAGCTACGGTTTAGTCGATTCTCGGACTAACATAGCGTGTGTGTGAGCCTAACTATACCTACCATATATAACCTGTGATAGTGTGATATCTATTGACAGTTTTAAATCATGTTTTCATATAGTAAATGGATCTCAATCAAGCTGTAGCTGATGATGTTGAAAGTAATGTGTCTGCCTCTATTCACGAAGTAGTGCAATCAGAGTCGAGACCCGTATTGGGTAGCCAGGGAGGAGAGGCTAAAGAAGCCTTCTTATAGATAATGAATGAGTGGTTTACAGATTATGTTAAAAAAAATTCGGCTGCTCAACAACCTCCACCCTCTCAATCCCCAACCAATTCCTGTAACCCTCAAGGTGTTGAGTTTTTACAATTGAATAAGCCATCAGTTGATAAGATTCGAAAACATGGAGTCGAAGATTTCAAAGCTATTGTTGACAACCAACCCGAGAGAGCCGAGTTTTGGCTTGAAAGCACTATCAGAGTATTTGATGAACTTTCTTGCACACCAGCTGAGTGTTTAAAATGTGCTGCATCACTTCTGAGGAACACTGCATATCAATGGTGGAATACTCTAGTATCAGTGGTGCCGAGAGAAAGGGTCACCCGGAAATTTTTTCAAGCTGAGTTCAGAAAGAAATACATCAATCAATGGTTCATTGATCAAAAACACAAAGAGTTTCTAGAGTTGAAACAGGGTCGTATGTCTATGACAGAGTATGAGTGAGAGTTCATGAGACTCAGTAAGTATGCTTGGGAATGTGCTTTAACTAAAGCAATTATGTGTGAAAGGTTCGAAGATGGATTGAACGAAGACATCAGACTGTTGTTCGGGATTTTAGAATTGAAAGAATTTGTTGTTTTAGTTGACTGAGCTTGCAAAGCCGAAGAATTGGGCAAAGAAAAGAGAAAAGCAGATTTCGAGGCTAGAGATTTGAGAAAAAGATCTTCGTTAAAGAAATCAAGAGATTCGTATACTAGTTCAAATCCTTCAATCGGGTATCTAAATAGATATCATAGGAAACAATACTCAAGTCCTAAGACTCAAGCTACATCAGTATCAAGTGTTGACAACATGAGAAACAATAAACCCGAGTGTCAATAGTGTGGTCGACAACATTTTGGAGATTTTTGGATGAATAATCATAATAAAACCTGTTTCAAATTTGGTTCGTAAGAACACTTTATTTGTGATCGTCCTCAGTTATCCGGGAAAGATAATCTTCAGACTTCAAGGCCGAGTAATACAGTTTTTAGGGGTAGACCACCTCGAAGGGCTGGGAATGTGATTAGTAGTCAAGACGCGACAAAAGATTCAACTGTGAGATTAGAGGCTAGAGCACCTGCCAGAGCTTACGCTATTCGCGCTCGCGAAGATGCGTCATCACCCGATGTTATCACTAGTACATTTTCTCTCTATGATACTAATGTAATTGCATTGATTGATCTTGGATCGACAAATTCATATATTTGTATGAATTTGGTGTCTAGTAAGAGTTTGTCTGTTGAGTCTACTGAGTTTGTGATTAAAGTATCGAACTCCTTAGGCAAGTATGTCCTAGTAGATAAAGTTTACAAGAGTTATCTTTTGAGGATTCGGGGTTACTATTTTTCGGCAAATTTGATGCTCTTACCGTTTGATGAGCTTGATGTAATTTTGCGTATAGATTAGTTGACGCTGCATGATGCCGTTGTGAATTGTAGATGAAAGACAATTTAATTGAAATGCTAGAATAGTGAAATCATTCGAATTGAATCAGATGAGTCGAGTGAATTGCCTATTGTGATTTCGTCTATGTCAGCTCAGAGATGTGTGAGAAAAGGTTGCTAAGCTTATCTTGCTTATGTACTAGATATAAAAGTGTCTGAATCAAAGATTTAATCTGTACCAGTAGTCTGTGAGTATCCGAATGTATTTCCAGAAGAGTTACCGGGGTTGCCACTGATCAGAGAAGTTGAGTTTGCTATTGAATTAGTACCGGGAACATCACCGATATCGATAGCTCCGTGCAAAATGGCTCTGAAAAAATTGAAAGAATTGAAAGCTCAATTGCAAGAGTTAACAGATAGAGGTTTTGCATGACCTAGTTTTTCGCCCTAGGGTGCGCCAGTGTTATTCATAAAGAAGAAAGACGGATCAATGAGACTTTTTATTGATTATCATCAGCTCAAAAAGGTTAAAATAAAGAACAAGTATCCTTTACCGAGAATTGATGATTTGTTTGATTAGTTGAAAGGGGCAACAGTGTTCTCAAAGATGGATTTGAGATTTGGCCACTATCAGTCGCAAGTTAAGGACTCGGATGTGCCAAAAACTGTATTTAGAACAAGGTACGGGCATTATGAATTTCTTATTAAGCCTTTCGGATTAACTAATGCTCCTGCAATTTTTATGGATTTGATGAATCAAATTTTTAGACAATATTTAGATAGATTTGTGGTTGTATTCATTGACAACATTTTGATCTATTCACGAGATGAGTCTGAGCATGCCGAGCATTTGAGGATTGTGTTACAAACCTTGAGAGATAAGCTGTTGTTCGCTAAATTCAGTAAATGTGAGTTTTGGCTTCGAGAAGTCAGATTTTTGGGACATATTGTTTCAGCGGAAGGTATACGAGTTGACTTGAGCAAGATTTCTGCAGTTGTTGATTGGAAACCATCGAGAAATGTATCTGAAGTTAGAAGCTTTCTTGGTTTAGCTGGTTATTATAGATGTTTTGTTAAAGGATTCTTTATGACTGCTACACCGATGACTAGATTGCTACAAAAACCTGAGATAATCAAAGTTTTTACCAACCTTGCTAAAGCCTAACTGAGGTTCAGAACACACAAAAACTCAAACATGTCAAAAATTGACCATGTGGAAGTGCCTAGGTCATGTGGGGTCAACACGCCCATATGAAAGAGGCACACGCCCGTGTGAAATGAGGCACCCAGCCGTGTGAAATGAGGCACCCGGCCGTGTGACCAAAGAACATGACCGATGGATAGCCCGTGTAACTCTCTGTCTATTTGTGCTTAAGTAAGGTGCAAGGTAGACATGACCGTGTGTCCAGAACACACGTCCGTGTGGAAAATGACTAAAATCCCAAAATTCCCAACTATTGGCCATATGGCCTTGTGGTATCAAATTCGTCCCTAAAACCCTAATCCCCCACTTCCACACAGCCATGTGGATCGCCCGTGTACAGCACACGTCCGTGTGGCCACCCATGTGGTCATGAATCCACTCCGGAATAGACTACATAATGTGCCTTTGATGTCGAAACGACCCCCGACCCTCATTAACTCAATAATACACCAAAAACATACAGTATTTCAAGCTAAACCACAACAATCGACACTACGATTGGTAATTTTCAAAAACACACCAAATATGTTGAATTACTCAGAATCAAAGTAGAATTTTGACAATGAAAAGGAAGAGTTTACTAACCCACACCTAAATTCACGATTTAAGCACCCAAAATTGTTCAACTCACTCCAAGCCGATTAAGAGACCTCAATTACAAACACAACTAATTATAAGAATTTAATTTAAGAAGCACAACAAAATTTAGGCAATTCCTCCATTAAAACAAAAGACAGAACTTACCCAATTTCGGAACCAATCAAGCAGAACACTCGAGAACAAAGCTCCCTTGACAGACGACAAAGCAGAAGAAGCAAAAAAAAAATCAAAGGAAATTGAAAAAGTCACAGAGAACAAAGTGTAGTGGGGGAAGAACATGTATGGGAAAAAAATGTAGAAACTGTTTGATGTTGACATAAAAAAATAAAAAATAAAAATAAATAAGTAGTTTTTAAAATTAAAAAAAAAAATTAAGATACAAAAATCATTCCCTAAAACACACATGAGGATTCGAACCCAAAACCCAAAGGTACACTAACACACCACCAACCACCAGACAACAGGCCTATTCTGACACTAAAACACGACAAAAAACCCAATTTTCCACTCTAGCCACTGACCCTACCTACAAATCTCAAAACTTCTAACCCCAAAATTTAGGGTGTTATAGACACTTACCATGCAACATCGTATTCAAACAACTATCAATACTTTTCTTTTACATCTATGTAAATATTTTCTTAATGAGACATGCTTATCTACAGAGGCATCAACCATTTATTCAAAATAAAGTTATATACAGAAGTCAGTACTATAAACTCACCGAAGACTCACCTTTACCTCGTCTCAGAATGTTTGTTCCAATCATCCTTCTCAATCTAACAGCAACCACTGCTCAAAAGATCATAGAACCTCAATTAAGACCTTATTTACAGATAGGTTACTAATATGTCGTCTATACACAACCCTCGTGTAAGGTATTCCATTCAAAACATACTGTTCTTACATCTTTTACACATCTCTACTAATTACTGTCATAACATGCAGAGCTATTGAACTTACCAGGAGGTTGAATCATCCACTGATTTATAAAACCTTAGCTTTAGCTTATCGAAGAATAATAAGAGAACGTTTAGAATGAAAAGAAGTAACCATGATGCAATTAGGAGAGAAAAACCTTCTAGATGCACCCCTTCACCATGTATATATATACTCTCAAACTTTTATAGTGGATTTGACAAGTGGCAATATTATTTGAATTTGTCCCCTGGTTTCCTTACAAAAAACTGAGGAAAATAAAAGCAAATTTGGCTAGTTTGACGCTGTGGTAAACCAGTCAAGAAGAGAGTCAAATCAATCCGGTTAACTCCCAACTAACCAATCAAGAAAAGATTCAAACTAATTGAAGAGTGCTCATACAAACTGGACGTATTTCATCTTGGCGTTGACTCTCTTATGGCGTGATCTTAAAGATAATTAATTCTTCATATAGTTTTCCCATACACTAAATAGACTCATGGTGTTTTAGCAAAAAACTCTAAGGCGTAATCTTTCTTCACTTGAAGATATCCTGGACCAACTTCTTAGATACCGAATTAAATTTTGAGTAGGTAATTTTATCGAATTAGTGATTAATTAAGGTATAGGGACTAAATCGTAAAATTGATAAAAGTTTAATTGTTAGAAATTTTTTAATTAGAAACAAGAAGTAAGGATTAAGAAGGAAATTATACCTTCTTAGCCTATAGTGGGCAGTAGGAACAAAGAAAACACAATGATTATATTGTAAAATTTGTTATAAATAAAATAAACTAATACATAAGTAATAAAATATGATAGTGGAAAGAGAGAGAGAGAAAATATTTCTCTTCTCATCTTTAACTACCAATAATTGAAGGAGAAGAGGAAAAACTTTCAAACTTACAGATTTCACATTTAGAGCCTCAATTGATTAGTGCAATTTAGTCATTTTCTTATAATTTTTATGTTTTTGGAATCTCGGGAACTTAATCTAGCTGACTCATGTGTTATTTTTTAAAACAGTTAAAGTTTACAAATGTTGCCATTAACGAATACTTGAAGTTTTGATGTTAAAATGTTAGCTTTTAAGCTTAGAAATGAAAAAGGATTAATTTGTAATGTGAAAGTTGTAAATTTTGAAAATAGGGACTAATGTGTGAATATTTTGAAATTGACATGAATTTCTATAATTATAGTTAATAGAGGACTGTTGAAGAATGAAATTGAAATTGAATTGTAAATCAAAGCTCAAATTTGAAAGATATAGCCATTTCGGTTTTAGGGACTAAATTGAATAAAATGCAAAACTTTAAGGAGTATTTTGTATATTGAATTGAATTGATACATACACATAATAGGATGATATAAGATATGTGGAATTGGTAAATTGACTGGAATAATTGTATGGATTGAAAACATTTTGTCTGTTAATTTAACCACGTAAGTTTATAGGGTATGGTTATATGTATTTGCAATATATTCTCAAATTTTGAATTTTTTTTGTGTGGTTGTAATTTGAATTGTTTACAATTTGGTACAAAAATGTGTGATAGGGACTGAAACATTAAGTGATGATAAATTAACTGATAAATTG
Source organism: Gossypium anomalum (assembly GCA_025698475.1). NCBI lineage: Eukaryota > Viridiplantae > Streptophyta > Magnoliopsida > Malvales > Malvaceae > Gossypium > Gossypium anomalum. The sequence continues at coordinate 52,184,339 of CM046958.1, read as the reverse complement.
AATATAATTAATTATAATTTGAGATATTTAATTAATTGATATTTAATTATGATTGATTGAAAAGTATTGTTATGAATTTGATTAATTATCAATATATACGATTAAATCGAATAATTCACAAAATATGTAAGACCTTGTAACTAAATGTGATTTGTATAGAATTTGATGTTATACCATTGTTGAATTATTATTTGTAGCTAAAAACAGCGCAGGATCATCGAAAGGGAAAGGAAATGTTAAAATTGACAATGAGTGATGTAAGTTTTCGGTTTTTATTTCTATAACTCAACTCATTTTAATTTTTGCATATTTCTATTGTGCTATTTGGTAAGGTATAGAGGTAAGATATGTGAGATTAATTGTATTGAGTTGGTGTGAATATGCCTGAGTATTGAGGTAAATGACTAAATCGAATAAAATTGGAAATAGTGTAATTTGATGGAAGTATGAAATTAACTTCAAATTGAGTTGAATTATGTTATATTACATGATGAATTGATGTATTGACAAGGAATGTAAAATGATGGGATGTGAATTGTGATAGTATGTAATGGAACATGTGTCTTGTGGAGTCCCTTGTATTTTGTTAAATTTAGGATGTTTGAAATAAATAGTATAAAATTATATGAATTAACTTGAATGGTTGATAATGCTTATATAACCTTGTTATGGAATGGTGTCATTCAGACATATTGGTTAGTTGATTAGGGGTTGTTGTATGATATGTTTTGGTATGTTTTGGACAAGTCAAAAAGTTTATAAATGTATATGTTTGGCTTATTTGAAAGTTTGGTTTTAGTAATTTGCACCAAAAGAGACTTTTTTGCACCACACGGGCTGACACACAACCGTATGTATCACACGAATAGGTGACACGACCATGTGTTCGCTAGTAGTTAGAAAGTATTTGTATCACACGATCTCAGTTTGTTACACGACCCAACCACACAGTTGTGTGACTTTTGAGGAAATATTACATTCTAGTCCACACGGCTTCAAAGAGTTACACGGCCTGGACAGACGGCCGTATGACCCCTATTTTACATTATTATCTTTAACTTTTAAAAATGTTACCATGTAGTCATTATTCATGCAGGGGTTTATAAAAGAGTTGTTAGAATTAAGTGACTCAAATCCTTATTTAAATAAAATACAGTGGTAAAATAAAATAAAAGAAGAATCCATATAGAATTACACTTCTTTTATTTTATTTTAGAATAAGGTTTTTTAAACCTTATTAAATTCCATCTATTTGATATTGATTAGAATAAGGTATTTCAGTCTTATTAGAATATGGCTTTACAAGCCTATAAATAGACATAGTCTATTCCTCTTGTAATTATTCGAATTCGACATATTGGATTTTCTTCTCCTCTGCCTGTGGTTTTTTCCCGAAAGGGTTTTCACGTAAAATTTGTATGTTCTTTCTTTTATTTTATTTTGTTTTATTTTCTCAAGAGCTTTCATAAGCTCAATTAAAACTCGAATATAATTATATATCATAATATTTGAGTGCTTATGAAAAAAGTGATTATTTTAATGATTTATTTATGATATGATTGATCTGTAAAGTTTGTAAATGTTGTAAATTAGTCCCAGTTAAATTTTGGGTGATACTAGAGTATACGTAAGCTCGTATAAGGCCTGAGAAATGTTGTATTTGGTGATTATGAATTGATTTGATTATTAATTGTGTATTTATAAAGTATTCTATGTTTATTTGAAATAAGCTTGGATGAAGAAGATGATCATGGAAATAAGTTTAGAAAGTGATCTTTTAGGTGACTTTAGTGATAAAACAAAGTTAGAAGTTGGAATTGTAAATAGATATAATTATAAGATCCATATACATTAAATTTGTTCTTCCTTGATTTTTCCTAGGCATCATATTATCAAGGCAAGACATTAATAATGCTCATAGATTGACACATGTTAAGCCCTCATGCACGAGATGCACACAACTGATCTAATAAGTTGAAGTATAGGCTATAGGATAAAATGTGAGTACTCATTATAAGAACAAATACGTTGAACATGACCCTTTATAAGAGTTTCATGTAGTATTTCACTAAAGTGTCTATGAAAATACTTGAACATGTCTGTGGTGTAAATAATCCATAGACTTTTGACACTAACACATCTTATTTGCTGAGTATCATACTTTGATTTATCACAAAACGGGTCCGTATTGATCAAAGCTTAAGGTAGGTTGCTTTAGGTATGAAAGGCATATTAAGGTGGTGGACTAGTCTAGAGAAGACTCATCACCCAAAGTAATATAAGGGAACATATCCTATTGCTTTTGACTCATATTAACCATAAGTTATTGGCCAAGGCAATTAGTCTAGGTTAATTGAAAGAGTGGCAAGACTAACATGGATAAGCGAAGGTACACATTGTGGCATGCCTTTTAGCTTAACCGAGATATTTTGATGGATGGATCAAATTACACATAAGTACCCTACACTGAAAGGTTTTATTAAAATTATTTTTAACTCTTTCAAAAGTTGCCAATCATGAAGGCTTGCTAGATCTCACTCATGATCTACGAATATAATTATTTCTTAATTGGAATGGACTATTTTTGTTTCCAACACAATTTAGAGCCTCTCTCATCCTTTAGGGTTTCTCCTTACCACAAAAATTTAAGAAAATATACCTAAGTTCTTTCATCCTAGAGGAGTTTGAGGGATTCGTATTGACCGTCCACCCTCACGCCCTAAACACTCCCAAGGTTCCTTACCATAAGAAGCCCTTCATGTGATACTATGGATACCAACGGTCCTTTCCCCCTTGAATAGATCACAGGTCACCTTAGGGTCCCCCTTGTAGCTCTATCAATAACAAGAACACCACCCTCTTAAGGTCTCCATCGACTTATCTCCAGTTAACCCCGGAGTTATATCTCTAAAAGATCCGGAAGAGTTCAAGAAGTCCATAAACCAATTACATGGTCCTTAAACCCCCCTCATGGCCTCAACCAATGCCATGTCCCAAGGTAACCTCAACTTCTCTTCCTCCCTTAACAGTAACTCCATTCACCATCTCCTCCATCTAGGAATCCCATCATTTCCCGCAATTGTATATGAATGATATCCTTGTTGTAGTTCGAGAAAATTTCCACCCTTAACAATTTATTACAAATGGAGTACAATGGTATGGAATTTTTGTATAAATAATTAATAATAATTTAATTTAATGCATGAAACATAAAAATAAATATTAAATCATTCAGTAAAAGTCATTTATCATGAGCGAAATTAATTTTGCTAATTTTGTTGACCATTTGGTCGTAGATTTGACATAAGTTTATATCATCAAAAAAATTTAAACTCTATATGATGCAAGATAAATGTGTCAACAAATTAACATGGATGATCCATGAGATAAAAATAAATTAAATCTAAAATAAATTTAAACTAAACTGGTCATATTTCAAACCCAAATAAATCTAATTTAAATCAAACTTAAATTAACATTAATACGAATTTGAATTTACCGGACTAAAAATAATCGAATTTTCTTTAACCGAAAGATAACACATAATCCTTTGACTCTAAATCATCCCACTAAAATTGACTTTTGTTTCATCCTCTTTAGATGAAATGTCTAATGTTTTACTTGAGAACTGTCGGATTATTGCGAGCAGGTATCCAACATGCTATCCAAACATGGATATAATATTCCAAATACATGAAAATATATATATATATATATTCCATGTTATAACATGTGACACAATACGACACCCACTCGAATCCAATGATCAACCTTGGCTTGCAACGGCACCTCCATTGGATTGACTATATTTAGACCATTTCCAAAACTAATTACAGAACAAAAAGTTTCCTTCAACAGGCTATTTCTCTCTCCCCAGTTAAATTTGAAGCTTAAATTCGATAATCTGTAATTTTTTATTAAAACTGTCAAAACAAAACTAGTTGCTGGGATGAAACAAGGGCAAGTACCTCAACTATGGCTGCTCTGTCTCGAAGTATCATCGCGTTTTCTCAATTTTGTTAAAATGTATGCCACTGTAACTTTAGTACCTAGGGCGGAGTGCGCACGACATAGGTAGATCACACCCCCAAGAACAAGCAATGCTTTGGCCACAAACTTCTTTGATGGTCTTTTTAATAACTTTTTCTTTCTGGATTCGTCATTATAGGCTACTGATATAGAGACTGCTGAAGTAATGTCAGTTCTATAATCCAAATCAGGTGGAACCTATATATGTCCACAACAAAGTCATCATAAGTTCTTGAGTTAGACCATTTGATTTTTAATTAAAAATATCATGAATTCAATTAAATAAATTATTTTAGTAAAAAAAGAAATACATCTATATCATTGTAAGTGCCAAACAAGGGTATATTTAAATGTTTTCATGTTTTTTATATATTCAAAAAGTCATTAGAAAGATCATATTCTATAACCATGTCCGGATATATGTTAGAGATTGATGTCAAACGCGAATATTTTTAAATAAAAATAAAATTTTAAGAAAAAACTAGATATAGCCCGAGTCTAGAGGACAAAAGTCTGTTTGTTAGACTAATAGAGACTACATTGCTCAAAAATTCAATGGTAGACTCTGATGTGACCAAAAATCAAAATAATCCCAGATATATACATTTTTATCCAACAACTTCTAAAAGTAAAGCTATGGAGTATGGTCCAGATTAGATAACCTGTCTCATTTGTTTCCTAGAAACACTAATCTTCAACTCACTTGAAGGAAGCCAAGCTAAAAAGGTTTATGCTTCTAGAGGGCAATAAATCGGTTCCATCTTTAATGAAGTTGAATAAATCCATCTAAATTTCATAAACAGGACTGTTTTGTATAATATAAAAACGCAGACCTTCTGAATCAGAGTGGCTGCCGAAACAGATGGTGTAGACGGAGGATGGGTGATCGAAGAATAATTGCGTAGTGCATTATCCATCTTACACAAAAAACTCCATGCGCCCTTCTCAAATGCTAGTTTTGCCATTTCCACATTCAAACCAGCATCTTCTTGGTGAAACATTCTGATCTCAGAAGCATCTCTACCAGGTACTGTACACGATAATAACATTAAAGTTCAGTTGTAAATATTCAACAAGAATAAAGATAAATATTTTGAAGGCCTTGAGCTCTAGTTTAACGAATTGGCAGGACTCATTCATGACTCGAAAAAGAGTCCAGAAACAGGAACAGGAACAGGAACCAACCATTAGTCCTCCTTTTATTTTCTTAGTTTTGAATTAGAGGGACAGAGCCTGGCAACTCGCAAGAACATATTGTTCAACTTCTGAATGCAGTTATGAGAAAAACAGCTTTCTAAGCAATTTCACTGCCGCAATTGAAAACCACCAACTCTGGTTGTTCCTTTCTAAGGGTTCAGAAAATGGAGATTAATAAAACTAACATACAAGAAACTTGCCTTTCCTGATCTGCCAACCGGATCTAAAATATTCCACGCGAACATACTTCTTCTGTCGTGGTGCTGATGGATGTTCACAGTCCTAGTCAATCATGAGAACAATTAAAAACAACCATGAAGAGATAGCATAGAAATGGACCAATACTATAAACGGCACAAGTATTTGGGGAGAAAATTCCTCTTCTTTTTTCTTCAACAGGACAAAACCCAGGAACCAGTTTTAGAACCCAGCTATGCCAGAACTCTACCTTTTAAGGTGGGTGGGTGGGTGGACCATGCTTCAGGTTCCCATTTGAAGACCAAAACAGCCTTCCCATTTTCTACTATGATTCTTTCTCTTGGAGAAATGATTGCAAAGGATTTGAGAGTCTCATAGTAAACCTTCACATTTTCTACTATAATTTTTCAACTTAATACAGGCCTTTCCTGAAAAGATTGCATAATGAGATAAAAATATTCCATGTACTTGGTGATTCTATAACCGTCAGCCACAGGACAACGTTTACCAGAATTCAAGGTGAGTGTCCAACACATGTTCAATTATTTTTCTACAATATGTGCAAGAGGAGGATACTTTCAGAAAATTAGGCAGTGCAAGAAACAGAACAGTGGAGCGTTAGAATGTAGTAATTGAGGATGGACACCATTATTATTATTATTATTATTTGCTCATCTGAACTTCTTGTATAAAATAAGTACACCTCTTTCATATTAAAGATACTTCCAATTTTTTTCCTTAATCCCTAATATTATCAGCTTTACAGTTTCCATTTTCACTCTCAAACGTGTAGGAACCGTCACCTACACAGCATATTGGAACTTGGAAGCAGGAAATATGCATATATTAAAATACGCTTAATTTACGATTTATTCCCTTTTTGAGTATATTTTTTGGTCCATTTTATAATTACTGATAAAAAAACCTGTTAGGCCACATGACTTGTTTTTACCGGTGAAAAAAATTCGCCTCACAATTAGATTTATTAAAAATAAAAAAAAATTATAATATTAAATATTTAAATATTAAGAAACACTGTTGACTTTGATCGGTTGTTGATTGATTATTGATCGACATTGACTATTGTTGATCAAGCACTAATTGAATGTTGACTAGCAATGATCAGGCGTTGACCTGCCACATGGCACTATTAAAAAATGTCATGTGTTTTTTTTATATTATGTATATTATATTAATTAAAATGGGAAAAATCATATATAATATATTAAAATGTTAAAAAAATTTAGAAAATTGTAAAATATTTAATTACAAGTTTTAAAAAGTCAAAATAATATATAAACAATGAAAATTGTTATAAAATTTTAAAAAGTATTTAAATTTCAAGTAATTGCAAAATAACCTTGAAATTTAAATATCATTCTAGACTTTTATAAAAAAAACTATTTTAAATTTTTAAAATATTTTTTACAACTTTTATAATTTTAATTTTTTTTACATTTTTTAAAATATTATAAATTTCAACTAATTTCTTTTTAATTATGGTATTTTTGTAAATTTTATTTTTATAAAGTTTTTTAATTTATATATTTTTCTAGATTATATATATTTTTCTGATTTTTTATATATTTATTTCCGTTTTCATATTTTTGTAATGTGTATATAAATTTGATAAAAGAATTTTATTTTTTTACATAAAGCTCTCACCGGCATTTTGTGATTGACTATTGAGTTTTTTTTTAACATCTATCAAAAAATGGGCTCAAGAATATAACAGAGGCATATGTTAGGTGCCAACCAGTGATTTTTACTTTAGGTATCGAATTGGAACAAAAAAAAGTTTAAGTATCAAAATGAGAAATTGAGTATACTTTAAGGACGAAATCTTAAACTAAGCCATTAAAATATGTAATCGAAATTCATTTATTGAGTTGTATTCTATTTAGTACGTACGAGGTAGGATTCACTTACACACTCTTTCATATCTTTGCAACAGTTAAATTGACATGAGAAATCTAGTGCTTTCAATAGATGCAATATAGATGTCGAATTGTCTTGCGGCTACACGAGCATGACAAGTATTGTTACGAGTTTAAGTAGGACGGGAAATGTTTAGCTTAGTTTAAGGTCTTTATTATTTAAGAGTTTTACATTTAATTATTATAAATATATTGTAAACAAAAAATTTTAATTTAAGAGTTTAATTTTCATTTAGAGTTTAAAAGCTAAATTTTAATTGGTTCATTATGTAGCTTATTCTTTAGTTTATGTATACTCGACCTCGTCAACACCAGAGATTTGAGTTTAATAAATTTGATCAAGAGTTATTCTTTCAAGGTTAAGTGATTTTCCTTGTTTACTTCCCCCATTATCTATGTTTATAGTTACAAGTTACCGATAGACGTAATAGGGAGATATTTGATTATCATTATTGCTAGTAACAAGTTAAATTAGAGATATAGAAAAATAAAATCATTAAATTATCATTATTGCTAATCACAAGTTGATTAGATCTGATGTAGGTAACATATCTTTTTTTTTTTTAAAATTAATAACATATTTTCTTGTTCCACTTGAATATTTTGGATTTTCTTAAATCCTAGATTCATTTTATTTTCTTTAATAATTTTTGAAGAAAAAAATGAAAAATAGAATTTATTTTTTTTAGTCCATGTTTATTAATTTTGAAAATATGCATTCATGAAAACATCACCAAGAGACTTAAAAGTTGCAGCCAAAAAGTAGTTAAGACTAAAATGTTGCAATCAAACAATAATCAAGATTCAATGATGAATCCTTTTGGTAGAGAATGATACAAGTAGAACACTAGATATCTAGTTTAGTTTACCCTTTTTATTATTAAGAAATTTATATATATATATATATATATATATATTAGGAGTTTAAAAGTTTTTTTTTATATATACAATTTTTAGAACTATCCGAAACTCCTCCCTCAACCCTTAAATAAGATAACACAACAATTGACTAAATTTTAATTGGTTCATTAGCTCATTAATTTTACTTGGACTAGGTTAAACTTTGTCCTATAAACACTTGGCTGTGGTAACCATT